>SNQJ01S0000290.1:98560-185083 GCA_010110895.2 Picea sitchensis | reverse complement strand
TTAGCCCCTAGGCTCGACACTTAGCCCCTTTCCCACCTTCCATCCCCTAATTCCTTGCCCACTCTATGGATGCTCAGTCCCCCTTCACTCATTCATCATGGTCGGTCTGCACCTGGCGGTGTTTATATTTTATTAAATGTTCTGCATACATACAAGTACAACAGCAGGCTCCTGGCCTTCAACACTTAGTCTCCCTGGCCTAACAACACATAAGTCTCCAGCTTATAATAACTTGTCTCACCAGCCTATAAAACATAATCACAATTCCTTTCAAAACTTGGTTTACAGCGGGGCTCGGCCTTGGGGACACTACATCTTCTTCCACATCAAACCAATCATTTACACGTGACAGAGAAATTGTGGCGCTTGCATGATAAGTGGCCAACGAATCAGTTCTAAATCTTGTAGTTTCAAGGTCTTTGTATGTGATGCATATATATGCTTGGATCTGAGAAACAGATCTAAGGCACTCTATGGCTCCATGGTGATGGGGGTCATATTTTATTCTTCCTCTTTTTATGTATTTAGTATGTGGGAATGATTTCCATGCTAGCATCATGGATGCCTCATGAGCATGAGAACTTGTGAAGCTTGTAAACATTTTTTATCACATTATGATGTCTTGTTGCCATCACCGAAAAGGGACTTTGGCCTTACAACTTGTAAAGGAGAGACATCATTACAGCAAGGAGAATAAAGCGGCCAGGATTTGGAGCATGACCTAGAGACATAGCCCACATCGGGTGAACTCTATTATCAAGAGAAGTGTCATATCCATTATGTGTATTGTGTTGTTATATTTCTTTTCCATGAAATTTACACACATAAAATATTAAATGCAAGCATGACATATAACACATAAGGAAACTAAAGGGGTTTTCATTCACATAGAATTCAAGATTATAAGACTTCAACTTTACTTTTAATTGTAAATCACTCAAGTAAAATGATCTATAACTGACCCTTTGAAGGAGTGACAGGATCAACAAATTACTGGAAACTAATCACACCGGGTTCAGATCATGGGGTTTGTGTCTTCCATATCCCAGGTCTTCATGATAGCTTCCTGTAGTGTGTTTGACCTGAAATCCTTCACCTAACCTCTTGAGGGTTCATCTAAGCCCTTAATGAATAGTATCGCTAGTGTCTTCTCAGAAATATCAGTCACCATGATTGTCATCCACTGGAACTCTATGACATAAGCCTCTAGTGTACTTGACTGCCTTAGTTATTTCGACTCCTTGAAGTGGATCTCAGGATCCTTCCTATCAAACATGTTTATCAGCCTCTGGGTGAAATCCTCATATGATATGACGTTGGAAAGCCCCAATGTTAATAGCCCATGGTACCACTACTCATGATCCAGGTGGATATTGGTGGCCACCCGCCTATTCCACTTGGACCCCCACCATTGTTTCTTTTGGTTTTTCAGTTTCCTTCATTGTAGCACAAATTACTATTTTTGGCAGTTTTTCGGGTCCTAAACTTCTAGAGCCGTTTTGAGGCCCTAAACGACGTTTTTTGGGCATGGTCTAATAGAAATTGCTATTGTGATATGTTTTACCATATAGAGTAGTCCTTGGATAGATCTTTCTAACGATGTATCATATGCGTCAAACGGAGATAGTATGCCAAAGTTACGACTCCAGGAAATTGATGTACCAATTTACCCCAACAGGTCCCATGCTCTGGCGTTTCATCTCCTAGGGTTAGGTTTTTTGGATTTTTAGGATTTCCATTGTTTCTCAATAATATATAGGCCTTCGAGTCTCATTGAAACACAAATTTCAGAGGCCTGTAGCCACCACATCTCTTCTCAGAGATAAGCTACCAATGCCCTAGCTAGTTTATTTCTATTCTATCTATAAACAAATTTCAGTTCTTTGATATTAATGAAATGTAGTGTTATTTCCGTTGCATCTTTGTATTCATGGTTATTTGTGCATTCTTTTATGTTCTTGCATAAATCTAGATCAGTAGTATCAGAGCGGTCTGCTCTTTCTCGATCCTTCTTTGAATGTCCCCAACGAGGTCAGGGTATAAGGAGTTAGGGCTCGATCTAGTTGAACCTTTGCAAGATCAGCCTCGCAAACCCCGACGTTCACCCATGGGGGATGAAAAGAGAGACGAGGGAGAAAGAGATCCTATCAAAATATTGCTCGAGGAAGCCCTAAAAAAAAACAAGGAACGCGATGATGGATAACTTCGCCCAAATCCTTCAACGATTGCACACTGGCGGCACATCTGCATCCAATAGCCACTCTGGAGGCACAAGCCCTTTTAAGGTACAAGTAAACTTTGACATTCCCATATTTTGTGGTCAAATATATGCAGGTGCCATATATATATGGTTGAATCTATTAAAAGGATATTTCTCGGTTCATGACTTTTCCGACCGGGAGAAGATTATTTTTTCACTGCTCAAAGTCACCGCCCATGTCAAGTACTAGTGGGAAGCCTACTGTGAGCAAAAGGAAGAGGAGGAACCCTCCCTGCTCTCAATCGTACCCACTTGGAATTATTTCTGAGACACCATCAAGGAACAATATTATCCCATGGGGAGCTATGAGGACAAGTACATACAATGGACTACGCTGCGACAACAAAGGGATCAAGATGTGCATGAGCTGACGAATTTATTCCATACCCTATGCACAAATTTGGGTATCAAATATTCAGAGAAACATTTGGTGTTGAAGTATCACAGTTTTCTACACAGATACATTCAAGAGGAAATGGAGTTCCTCGACATCTCCTCACTTGGTACAACATACTGGAATGTTGCCAAGATTGAGAAGAAATTCAAACAGAAGAAGTGAGACTTTGGATCTGCGAATCAAAAGCAAGAAAAAGTTGCCCCCAAACCATAGAGCAAAGGATAAAGCCAAGGCATGGAAGCTCAAGACAACCTGCTAAAGCCATAAGCAAATAACAACACCACGAAGCTGAAGAATGACATGGGAAAGTGGTGTGAGTTCCATAAGAGCTCTACTCACAACACAAGTGAGTTTTGGGCCAAAGAGTCATTGGTGGATGAGATGAGGGCTTCTGAATCAAATGTATGGTCTGACATTGAATCAAAATCCAAGAAGGGGAATGAAAGAGGGAAGTATATTATCAATGCGGAGCCCAACACCACCATTTCCACCATGAAGATCCAAAAGGGTGAACCGAAAGATCCAGAGGAGGAGGAGTGTCTCTTCCACTCCCAGATGTGGGTAAAGGGTTCCCTGCTACAGTTCATCGTCGACAGCGGGAGCCAAAAGAACCTCATTTCAGCAGAGGTCATGAAGTGGTTGGTCTCGCCAACCACAACACACCCACAACTGTACACCATTGGGTGGCTTCACCAAGGACATGATCTTTGCATCAGCAAGCAATGTCACCTTCCCTACAACATCAAGCCCTTTACCGATGAGGTATTATGTGACATTGATCCTCTTGATGTTTTTGGTGTATTATTAGGCCAACCATACATGTGGAAGTGACATGTTGTGTATGAGTCTCGGCCTCACATTGTTATTGTTACTTTGGGAAATAAGTTGTACAGGATACCAGAGGTACCACTGCCTGTCGCTATCTATTTGGTTACTGCAAAACAATGTAGTAATCTCATTTCCAAAATTGGAAAATTTGTTTTCCTGATGATCCTCCCTTAGGGAAAGAAGAATAATTTGTCCATGACCTCCAAACATGGCTCCTCCACATGACAACAACGAATGGACAAGATCATGGAGGAGTACCGGAAAATATTCACCTCACCCGTAGGGGTGCCTCTGCACTGTCAGGTCAAGCACTATCGATGCTCTTTTATGGAGAATGGTGAAATCAAGTGATAGATTCAGGAGATACTACAGAAAGGTCACATCTGACAACTTTTATCACCTTGTGGGAGCCCGATCATGTTGGTGCAGAAGAAGGATGGGACTTGGAGACTCTGTATTGACTATTGGGCATTGAACAAGATCACCGTCTGGAATAGGTACCCAATCCCATGTATTGATGACCTTCTGGACCAACTCAAAGGGGAAAAATATTTCATCAAGATCAACTTGAAGTCTGAGTACCACCAGGTACCAATCGAACCATCTGATGTGTGGAAGACTTCCTTCAAATCCAAGGAGGGACTTTTCGAATGGTTGGTCATGCCTTTCAGGTTGACAAATTCTCTCGCAACCTTCATCAGGATGATGGAAGACATCTTGTGGCCATTCACCAACTCATTTTTAGTAGTGTACTTGGATGACATCCTGATCTTCAGCTAGAATTAGGAAGAGCACCTCCACCAGATCTGACAGGTCCTCCAAACACTGTAGAAACACAAGTTGTGTGCCAATTTGGAGAAGTGGAATTTTGGCATGACCCAAGTTTAGTATCTGGGATACATTATGGTTGAGTGTGGGTGACATGTGGATCCAACCAAGATCCAAGTCATCCAGGATTTTCCAGCCCTGACCACTCTAATAGAGCTTCACAACTTTTTGGGCCTTGCTAATTTCTATCACAGGTTCGTGTTGGTATTCTCTCATATCACTTGGCCCTTGAGTCAAGTCACCAAGGGAGGAGCGAAAGAAAAAATCTTTCGGTCAGAATCTCAACAGAAGGCATTTGAAAAATTGAAACATCACCTCTATTGTGCCCCAGTGCTCACATTACCAGACTTGCAACAATCATTTGAGATCGAGATATATGCCTCTGACTACGCTATTGGGGAAATTCTTACTCAACAGGGGCATCCAGTGGCATATCACAGTGTGACACTGTCCGACACAGTATGAAAGTATCCCACTTATGACAAAGAAATGTATTCCATTATGAAGGCTTATCGACAGTGGATGAATTACATTTTGGGGAAGGAAACGATCATCCACACAGACCACCGACCTCTGTAGTTCATATAGACACAAGGGAAGTTATAGAACAATCATCATCATAAGTGGTCCACATATCTACAACAGTTTCATTTGAAAATCAAGTACAAGAAGGGAAACACCAATAATGTTGCAGACTGCCTCATCCGACCATCGATCGTGGAAATAACCACCATGCTCAACTCTTGTGGGCACAAGACTTCTAATTGGTCGCTTCTCTATAAGAGCGATCCAGATTTCAGCCACACATACAAGATTCTCTTGGAGGGTAACCAAGTTCCAAATTTTCACCTCCAGGATGCACTACTATGTCACCTAGGACACCTTTGTGTTCCTTCAAGTGAGCGTTCCAAGATGATTTGGGAAGCACACTATAGTCGGGTTGTCAGGCATTTCAGGGTCGGTAAAACAACGCCAGTACTCCAAAAGTATTTCTATTGGCCAAACCTTCGATAGGATGTCGGGAAGTACATTAGATCCTGCACTGCCTGTACCATTTCCAAATTGACCATCAAGAAGCAAGGCCTCTATACTCTTCTTCCTACCCCTAGTCGACCTTGGGAATCCATCTCCATGGATTACATGTCAGGACTTCCTTCTACTAAGAATGGAAATGACTGTGTTTTCATGGTAATCGACAGATTCTCGAAGATGGCCATTATGGTGGCCTGGAAGAAGAATATCACAGCAGAATCCACTGGTAAACTCTTCTTTGAATGAGTTTGGGTATGCTTTGGGATCCCATAGTCTATCATCTCATATCGGGACAACAGGTTCCTCAATACGTTTTGGTATAGCCTCTAGTCAATGCTTGACACCAAGCTCACCAAGTCCACTGATTTCCATACCCAAACTGATGGCCAGACAGAGGTCATCAACAGGATGATCGTACACATTTTTCACATGTACAACTCAAATCATCCATGCACATGGGATGAGAGCCTCCCCTATGTACAAAATAGCTATAACCGGGCCCTCCACAACTCAACTGACCAAAACCCTTTTTCAGGTGGGCTTCGAATTCCAACCACTATGTCCCATTGATGTAGCCATACCATTTGCAGTTGCTGAGGCTGATTCATCTCATGTCCAGTCTGAAGCTGCCAAGGCGAACAACTTCATTAAGTGAATTCGGCACATTATCCAATAGATTCATGACATATTGGACAGATCCAATTCTAAGTAAAAGTAGCAGCATGATCAACATTGGGTGCAACACAACTTCCAGGTGGGTGACAAAGTGTGGCTACATTTGCAGAAGGAGTGCCTCGTTGGACCCCACCGCAAGATTCACCCTCTCTGATATGGTCCATACACCATCACCAAGTTTGTAGGGGACAATGCCTTCAAGCTCAGTATCCCACCATTCCTTCGTCTGCACCCAGTGTTCAATGTGGATCGCCTTCGACCTTACTTTCCATCTCTACTGGACACATCCGACATGGAAGAACAACTCACACTAACAAAGTTAAATCCAGATTGCATGGAACAAGCCACAACTGATCAGATCATGGAAACACAGATAAAGAACACCCACTAGCAGAGGATCCAACTATATCAAGTTTTCAAAGCAGTCTAACTCCTTCACCAGGGAAAGTGGTTCACCAGGGATCAAGTTCAGTAGAAGTTTCCTCATCTCATGGAGGAACTCAACGCAATGGGGAACATTGCTTCTTGATGGGGGAGGAATGATACAGGTGGATATTGGTGTCCAACTGCCTATTCCACTTGGACCCCCACCATTGTTTCTTTCAGTTTTTTAGTTTCCCTAATTGTAGCACAATTTACTATTTTTAGCAATTTTTTGGGTCCTAAACTTCCGGAGCCGTGTTTAGGCCCTAAACAACGATTTTTGGGCATGGTCCATTTGAAATATATCATCATCATCCTATTTTCCAACTATTGTAGTCCTCAGATAGATATTTCTAATGATGTATCATATGCATCAAATAGAGATAGTATGCCAAAGTTTCGACTCCAGGAAATTGATGTACCGATTTACCCCAATGAGGCCCATATTCTAGAGTTTCATCTCCTAGGGTTAGGTTTTTTGGATGTTAAGGGTTTCCATTGTTTCTAAATAATATATAGGCCTTCAAGCCTCATTGAAACACAGAGTTCAGAGGCCTGTAGTTGCCACATCTCTTCTCAGAGATGAGCTACCAGTGCCCTAGCTAGTTTATTTATATTTTGTTTGTAAACAAATTTCAGTTCTTTGATATTAATGAAATGAAAGGTTATTTCTGCCGCATCTTTGTATTCATGGTTATGTTTGTATTATGTCGCGTTCTTGCATAAATCCAGATCAACTCATGAGCCTCTCCATCCAAGTGTGGGGTGGAAAAATTGATTGCCTTTGCCTGCGTCATTGGGTTAATATGGAAATAAGTGTCCAACTTATCTACCCATGCTCGTGTTGTGAACCTTTCATATCCGCCGAAGGATGGGATAGTCATCTTCCTCAATTTGCATAGAAGATCGAAATTCTGCTAATTCCGGCCCACCCTAGGGTTGTTCCTCATCCTGAGGATGAAATAGTCATTGTAAGACATGGTTTCATGGGATCCTTCTTCTAGCAATTGATACTCCCTAAAGTAGGAGTTGATTTCGTCAATTGTCCCCTGTTGTTCCTATGCTCATGTAGGTTTCTCCTCAAGCAATGGTGGAAATATTAATGGTATGGGTACCTTTTTGCTACCTTCCTGGAAGACACTTTTTGCAAGAAAATAGGTATTACCTCCTTGGGGAGTCCTACTGTCTCTGTGGCTGGCCTCTGCATGGTTCCCATTGGCACCTCCATGCTTTTGATTCACTTGGTTGCGAGTAAAAAACTATTTCATGGGTTGTGTTAATTGTTTCTACCCATTCTCTATGGTTTCTAATAGCTATATGGTCCTATTATTGGGATGATTCTACATAAATACATCTACTTCCACTTCTTATGGTGACTCTAATCATGGGGTGGGTTGTTTCCCTCGTCCTCTAATATTCCTTGGCATTAATGCCTCAAGCAATCACATGTGGAAATATCACCAACTCTGTTACCACTATAATTGATGCAGGAGCATCGCGAGCATCGTCAGTAGCCACGCGAGTGTGAAGGCGGAAGATAGCTAGGACAAATGCTAGCGCATTTTTGTGCATGTTGAAATGTTTTGAAAGTTTGAAGGAGCGAATAATTAATTGTAATAGTAAAAGAGGTGTACTTGCATTTATGTATAAGTGATATAAACAAATTGTGAGCGACTACTCCTATCTATTCGAATGTAAAGGCATTTAAGCCCAGTTAATGATAGTAGGTAGAATTGAATGCAGATTAAATAGTTTTAGGAGGTAGGAGGGAAAACCGACTATAGACACCCTCATCTTTGTATCTTTGTATCAATTTGTAACATTATCATTAAGCACATTAGCATAGAGAAGAAGCAGAGAAAGTTGTAGAGAAGAACCCATGTACAGAAGTTCTAAATTAATATATGAAGCATTGATTTGGACTCATGGTGTTATGATTCTTTCTGTGTATACATGCTAGATTCTATGCTTATAGATGTTTTATTCTCTCTGTCATGCATTTGTTGTTATGTTGTGTATGTATGATTTCATGTTGAATGTTTGAATTCTGAGAGAGAAAGAGAATGAGTTTCAATTGTTTCTCTTCCTGAGTGAGAGTTCCTACAAGGAGTGTAGTGAAGTATCCGCAAGGAGTGCATTGAAAAAGGTTCATAGTTTATCTTTGAAATCTCAGGAGAGATACCGTTGTTCTCATTCCAATAGAAGTGCAAGTGAAGCACAAAAGCTGTGCAAGGTGTGCACAGGCTGGTTGAAAGCTTATAACTTATCAACCAAAGAGGGGAGTTGAAGGACTGTTGTTACAGGGAGTGCGCAAAGTCAAAGGAATCAAATACGCAGAAGTATTTGAAGGATTGATGCAAGGAGTGTGTGCAGGAGTCTTTTGGAGACTCGAGTTTGTAAGTGAAAGATCAGGAGAGGTAACACCTTTGAACACATCAAAGGAAGGCAGAAGTTGAAATACTTCAAAGGGAGGCAGAGTGAAGTCGCTTTACAAAAGGATAAGTTCCGGTGAAAGAATATGGGTTCATTTCGTAGAAGTCTTCAAAGGAGGAACGAGTGGTCAAAATTCTCCGTGGAGAGCTTGCGAAGTTGTGAGGAACATAGGATCTTCCATAGTTGCACGATGATTAGAGATGGGGAAACCTATCACTTTAAGGTCCAAGATCAATGTGAGCCATTGATCATGTTTTGAGTAAGTCGTCAAATCATTTCGGTGCATCAGGGTTTCGTAGGTTGGAAGACCGGGAGCCTTGCATCAGGATTCGCGAAATCGCGAAGTCCGAAATCTCGAAAAGGTGAAAAGTTTCGTTGTGAAGCCAGCCTTTGCTGAATGCATCAGGGTTTGGCATTTCGGCACATTCAAAAATGAGAGGTAGGGGTTCCTTGTTCCAGAGTTCTGAAATCACGAAACACGATACAACTATGTAGGAAGACGTGGCCAATCATTTTGGAAAATTAACATTTTTGGTTTTGGTAGTTGAAGAGTCGAGAAACTTGGAAAGTGAAGTCACGAAACTGGGAGATCCGAAGTTCCAAATTAGCAAGGGGCATGATCACATTGTTGGTTAAGAGATTCGGGTTGATGCTTGGTGTTTGTTCATGCGGGCTCAATTCATAAGGACCTGTGGAAAACATTGGTGTGTGTTTGTGGGATTCCCTAAGGAGGAACTGAAGAGTCAATTAGACTCAAGGGAAGAAATATAGTGATCCTGTGCGGACCTCGACCCGAGGGTTTGGGGGTCCGTTCCAAGTTTGGTATCAGAGCGCAGAACAAGTCTTTACTTTCTGTAGCAGGGAAAGAGAAAATATTTACAACCATGCTTCCGAGAAGAAGAGACAGGCCAATGGCAATTCCTAATCCAGCAGTGGAAAGGGAAATGTGCAAACTATGTGCCAGGCTTGATGCCATGGAGATAGCACAGAGGCACACAGTCGATGCTGGGGATATCAATGAGGCTGAAGAAAATGAAGCTGGACATGAAGAAACCATTGCAGTCAAAGATGTTGCGGATGAACGCTTATTCAAAGCTGTTGCAAGGATAGGTGCCAGGGAAAAAATGGACATTCCAGTATATGAAGGAAACCTAGATGTTGAAGAGCTTCTAGATTGGATTAGAGCTCTAGATAAATACTTTGACTATGAGGATGTCGAGGAAGACAATAAGGTCAAACATGTTGTCACAAGACTTAAAGGACATGCAGCCTTATGGTGGGATGAACTGCAGGCTGACAGACACTACAAAGGCAAGCAAAAAAGCAAGAGTTGGAATAGAATGGTTGCGAAGATGAAAGAAAAATTCATACCCAAGGACTATCAAATTACTCTATTTCAGAGGATGCATAATTTGAGATAGAAGCTGATGTCAGTAAAGGAATACACTGAAGAATTCTACAAGATAAACATCAGGGCAGGTCAGCAGGAAAGTGATGATGAAAAGGTTGCCAGGTACATGAATGGTCTATGACATGACATTCAGGATGAGATGAGCATGATGATCCTTTGGAATGTGGAGGATGCTTATCATATGGCTCTGAAAGCTGAAGAGAAGCTGAGCTGAAAACAAGGTCAGAGAGGTCGAGGTAGAAGCCAAGCCAGAGGCAAAGCAGTTGTCCAAGATAGGACTCAGAAACCTAAAGAAGAGGGGAAGAAATCTCATACTCAACCTAAGAGAGGAGGAAGCTCACAGGGAAGGAAATATGCTGATGGAAACACTTTTCCTCATACCAGAGGAAGAGGAAGAGGCCGAGGAGGCGAAGTAAAATGTTTTACCTGTGGGAAAAATGGACATAAATCTTATGAGTTTCCAGACAGGAAGAAAGAAGGTGGTGAAACTCACATTGTCAAAGCACAAGGATGGAATGTTGAGGCAGAAGATGCTGAGGGCAGAAGATCCTTGATGATGAGGAAAGCTCTCTTAATGCCAGAGAAGGAGGCAAAGAACCCATCCCAAAGAAACAGAATGTTTCAGACTGCTTGCAAGACCAAAGACAGGGTATGCAAAGTCATCGTGGATAGTGGTAGCACAGAAAATCTCATTTCTAAAGAGATGGTAGAAAAGTTGGAGCTAGAGACGATTGTACATCCAAGCCCATACAGAGTTTCGTGGCTACAAAAAGGACATCAGGTAAATGTCACTAAACAGTGTTTAGTTGAATTTAAAATAGGTGGATATAAGGATGAAATATTGTGTGATGTCATTCCCATGGATGTTTGTCATCTATTGTTGGGTAGACCATGGCAATATGACAGGAATGTGATTCATGATGGGAGAATGAACATGTCTACACTGGAGAAGAATGGGAGAACTCACATGTTGCTGTCGATTAAGGATAAAGAAACGAAACTAGAGGTAAGCAACACTATACTTCTCATGAGTGGGAAGGAACTTCTTACAGAGGTTAAGAAGAAGGAAGACACACATTTCATTGTGGTTGGGAAGCCTAGAATTTTTTTGACCAATACAAGGCTGGATGATTTACCAGAGGAAATCCAAAAGTTGTTGGAGGATTTCGTTGCTATAGTAGTGGATGAACTACCTTGTTCCTTGCCACCGATCAGAAGTATAAGTCATCACATTGATCTAATACCCAGAGCTCATTTACCAAACAAGGCAGCGTACAGATTTATGCCATAGGAGAATGAAGAGGTTAAGAGACAAGTACAAGATTTAATGGACAAGGGATTGGTTAGAGAGAGTTTGATTCCATGTGTTGTTCCGACAGTGCTTAGCCCAAAGAAAGATGGAGGCTGGAGGATGTGTACAAACTCAAGAGAAATCAACAAGATTACCATCAGATACAAATTTCCATTTCCTAGGATGGATGATTTGATGGATTTCTTGAGTGGAGAAAGATTATTTTCAAAGATTGATTTGAAAAGAGGATATCATCAAATTCGTATGAGAGAAGGTGATGAATGGAAGTCTGCATTCAAAATGAATGAAGGGCTATATGAATGGCTTGTTATGCCATTTGGCTTAACAAATGTCCCCAGTACCTTCATGAGATTGATGAACGAAGTCCTGAAGGATTTCATAGGGAAATTTGTCATCGTCTATCTTGACGATATATTGATTTTCAGCAAGACAGAAGCAGAGCACTTAAAGCATTTAGCTGCAGTGATGAGGAGATTACAGCAAGAGAAATTGCTGATAAATGTGAAGAAATCATCATTTATGAGGACAAAACTCATATACTTGGGTTTTGTTATCTCTGCAATGAATTGAAGATGGACCCGAATAAGGTGAATGCAATTAAGAATTGGCCATCACCGAAAGGTGTGTTTGAAGTTCGAAGCTTCCATGGACTAGCTAGTTTCTACAAGAAATTCATCCAAAATTTCAGTGGGATTAGCGCACCGATGATGGATACGGTGAAGAAAAGACATAAATATTTTCATTGGACAGAGGAAGCAGAGAAAATATTCAATCTGTTGAAGAATAAGATCACGGAACAACCAATTTTGGTGTTGCCATACTTTAGCAAGATGTTCCACGTCAAGTGTGATGCAAGTGGGTTTGCAATTGGGGCAGTCTTGAGCCAAAACAAGAAGTCGGTCACATATTTCAGTGAGAAAATGAATGAGGCGAAGGTTAAGTACTCCACATATGACAAGGAATTTTATGCAGTCATACAAGCGCTAAAGAAGTGGAGGCACTATTTCGTTCCTAAGGAGTTTGTTTTGTACAACAATAACCATGCTTTACAATTCGTGACTCAACAGGATAAATTGAACCAGAAGGATGCAAAATGGGTTGAATACATGCAAAATTTTACTTTTGTAATTAAACATATTTCTGGAACTGCTAACAAAGTTGTTGATGCTTTGAGCAGGAAATGTTTGCTTATGCAAGAATTCAGAGTCAAAACTTTTGGTTTTGATAACCTCAAAGAAATGTACAGGAATGACCTAGATTTAAGGAAGCATATGAAGCATCTGAGAATCCAATTCTCAGGGACAGAAGCCAGTGGACCGAATATATGATCCAGGATGGATTATTATTCAAGGTCAATCAGTTATGTATTCCAAAATGCTCCATGAAGGAGAATCTGCTGAAAGAAAAACATAGTGGAGGATTGGCCGGACACTTCGGTCATGACAAAACGTTCTCAAAGTTGAGTGGCACATATTTTTGGCTAGGAATGAGGACAGATGTTAAGAGATTTGTGGAAAGATGTATAATTTTTCATCACACAAAGGGAAGAAAGTAGAACACAGGATTATACCAGCCATTACCCATACCTAAGAGGCCTTGGGATGCAGTGAGCATGGATTTTGTGTTAGGGATGCCAAGGACACAAAGAGGATTTGATTCAATCTTTGTAGTGGTAGAAAAATTTTCAAAGATGGCACATTTTATACCATGCCAGAAAACCAGAGACGCAACTCATATTGTGAACTTGTTTTTCAAAGAAGTCGTCAGACTTCACAGCTTGCCAAGAAGTATAGTTTCAGATCGGGATACCAAGTTCATGGGACACTTCTGGAGGATTTTATGGAAAAAGTTGGGGACAAGTTTGTCATTTATCTCAGCGTATCATCCTCAGACAGATGGGCAGAGAGAAGTTGTAAACAGAAGCTCGGGAGATTTACTGAGGAGACTAGTGACTGAACACCACAGTCAGTGGGATCACATTCTGCCACAGGCAGAATTTTCTTACAATGACTCGTTCAACAGAAGCACAAGGCAGAGTCCATTCCAAATTGTGTATGGAATGAAACCAAGAGGAGTTTCTAAATTGAAATATTCAGAACAGGCTGAATTCAGGAGTGTTAGTGCAGAAGATTTTGCAAAAGCGATGAAGGAGATTCACAGTCGAGTCAGGGAGAAATTGCAGAACTCAACTCAAGAGTACAAACGCATAGAAGATCAACACATGAGAGAAATTCAATTTGAAGTTGGTGATTTGAATCTTTCACATCTGAGGAAGGAGAGGTTCCCAAGGGGAACATATAACAAACTAAAGATGAAGAAGATTGGACCATGCAGAGTCATAAAGAAATTTGGGGAAAACGCTTATGAGATTGAATTACCCGATGGGATCGGAATTTCTCCGATATTCAATGTTGTGGATTTGTACCCTTATGGAGCTGAAGAAGCAGGAACAAAGAATGAACAGACAGAGGTTCAGTGGACCAAACAAATGTCTGTAGATGAAAAGCCACATATGGAAAGTATACTCGATAAGAGAGTCAACAAGAGGACCATAAGAAAAGAGTATTTTGAATACTTGGTCAAATGGAGGGGACATCCAGTCAAAGATGCCAGCTGGAAGGATGAAGCAGAAATTCAGAAGCATGGACAGACCATGCAAGAGCTCATGAACAGGAGTTCATGAAAATTTTCAAGCAAGGGAGTATGATGCATGAGCATTGTGAGCATCGTCAGTAGCCATGCGAGTGTGAAGGCGGAAGATAGCTGGGACAAACGCCAATGCATTTTTGTGCATGTTGAAATGTTTTGAAAGTTTGAAGGAGAGGATAATTAATTGTAATAGTAAAAGAGGTGTAATTTCATTTATGTATAAGTGATATAAACGGATTGTGAGCGACTACTCCTATCTATTCGAATGTAAAGGCATTTAATCCCAGTTAATGATAGTAGGTAGAATTGAATGCAGATTAGACAGTTTTAGGAGGTAGGAGGGAAAACCGACTATAGACACCCTCATCTTTGTATCTTTGTATCAATTTATAACATTATCATTAATCACATTAGCATAGAGAAGAAGCAGAGAGAGTTGTATAGAAGAACCCATGTACAGAAGTTCTGAATTAATATATGAAGCTTTGATTCGGACTCATGGTGTTATGATGCTTTATGTGTATACATGTTGGATGATATGATTATAGATGTTTTATTCTCTCTTTCATGCATTTGTTGTTATGCTGTGTATGTATGATTTCATGTTGAATGTTTGAAGTCTGAGAGAGAAATATAATGAGTTTCAATTGTTTCTCTTCCTGAGTGAGATTTCCTGCAAGGAGTGTAGTGAAGTGTCCGCAAGGAGTGCATTGACGAAGGTTCAAAGTTTATCTCTAAAAGATCAGGAGAGATACCGTTGTTATCATTCCAATAGAATTGCAAGTGAAGCATAAAAGCTGTGCAAGGTGTGTGCAGGCTAGTTGAAATATTAGAACTTATCAACCAAAGAGGGGAGTTGAAGGACTGTTGTTGCAGGGAGTGTGCAGAGTCAAAGGAATCAAATACGCAGAAGTATTTGGAGGATTTCCGCAAGGAGTGCGTGCAGGATTCTTTTGGAGACTCGAGTTTGTAAGTGAAATCTCAGGAGAGGTAACACCTTTGAGCACGTCAAAGGAAGGCAAAATTCGAAATACTTCAAAGGGAGGCAGAGTGAAGTCCCTTTGTAAAAGGCTAAGTTCCAACAAAAGAATACGGGTTCATTTCACAGAAGTCTTCAAGGGAGGAACGAGTGGTCAGAATTCTCTGTGGAGAAATCGTGAATTTGTGAGGACTGTAGGATCTTGCAAAGTTTCACAGTGATTAGAGATGGGGAAACCTATCACTTTAAGGTCCAGGATCAACGTGAGCCATTGATCGTGTTTTGAGTAAGTCGTCAGATCATTTCGACGTATCGGGGTTTCGTAGGTTGGAAGAGCGGGAGCCTTGCATCAGGATTCATGAAATCATGAAGTCTGAAATCCCAAAAAGGTGAAAATTTCCATTGTGAAGCCATCCTTTGCTGAACACATCAGGGTTCGAGATTTTGGCACTTTTGAAAGCGAGAGATAGGGGTTCCTTGTTCCGGAATTTCAAAATCGCGAAACATGATACGACTATGTAGGAGAACGTGGCGAATCATTTTGACGAATCGGAATTTTGGGTTTCAGTAGTTGAAGAGTCGAGAAAATCGGCAAGCGAAGTCACGAAACCATGAGATCTGAAGTTCCGAATTAGTGAGGGGCATGATCACATTGTTGGTCAGGAGATTCAGGTTGATGCTTGGTGTTTGTTCATGCGGGCTCAATTCATAAGGACCTGTGGAAAACACTGTTGTGTGTTTGCAGGATTCCCTAAGGAGGAACTGAAGAGTCAATTAGAATCAAGGGCATAAATAAAGAGATACTGTGTAGATCTCGACTTGAGGGTTCGGGGGTTTGCGCCAATAATGTCCCCAACTAGGATAGATAGAAAAAATATGTTATTTTCCAAAGTATTGTTTCCCTTTGTGTGATTTTATCAAAAACTTTGTATTAAGGCTGTTGGAAATGTCTTACAAACAATTTTCATATGTCATCAAGTGTTGGATTGTTTTAGGCTGACCCTAGTTCTACTTTAGGTTTCCAACAAAACCCTGTAAACCATCAGCACTTCTAGAGACTAGAAGGAAACGCTGCACATAGAGTGCATAATGCATTCTAACCCGAGATGGCTTTATGGGTGACTATAGGACCCATATGTATATATCCTTGGAAGGGAGGTGTTTGTGGGGATGATAGACATTATGTATACCTCAACATACATCAGATATATCATTCTAACACATCGCTATATTTGGATCTACCATTCTATAACCAATTACATTCATTCATATTCATTATGCAGTAAATATCATGGCTATTATAGTGTGTGTTGTATTTTACTATCAACATATTAATCCATTCATCACTAAGAAATAACAAGACGTAAGAGAAGCATTCAACACATAGACACAAATTTTTACCATGGTTCACCCCCCTAGGCTACATCCAAAAAGATCTAGTGGTTTTCTCTCTTTTATTAGTCTTCTTTAGGTTTATAGTGTGGCACACATTACATAAGTGAGGATGTAAATATCGCACCAAGATCCATAGCTTGTGATATTGCCCTCGATTACAATATATGATCCAAAATACTCTGAATCCGACTGACTATAAGATCATCATCTCACATTCGCTCCCATCCTAACCTCTATCCATTATCTCATACATTATATTTATACTACAAAAATGGGTTAAAACCATTCCAAAATTTACAAAAACTTTAACCCATTAACCCTAAGTGGAGTAGGTTTTTCCACATTCTAATTCCCTAAGCATTGTTGGTCCAAAATCCATCCATTTTCCTCGTTGATGCATGTCATTCTTCCTTCCTTTGACTTTCCTTCTTTTTGGACGTTGTTTTTCCCTATTTTTCAGCGCACGCTCTTTTTCTGGTCCATTTCCTAGCTATCTTCATTAGTCATTGCACATTTCCCCAAAACGACCTACACAAAAATTCCCCCAACACTCACCCGTGGCTCGTCCTGAGACACTCTTTCTTCCTGCACTGACTTCTCCAGCACCTAGAACCTGCCAAAAGTTTCTTCGACTCATGATTTTACTTGCATGCTCTTTTCTGCTATAGTCTCCACAATTTGCGTCATAATATGCTCCTTCATCAATCCTCCACACTCCAAGATAATTTGTTCAAATTAACTCTTTCTTGCATCAATATCATTAATCATTTGGTCTATGACTTCTTGTAGTGGTTCTAATTGAGCCTTCCTTGTCTTCTTATCTGCTTGTATAGTCTTCAGCTCTTCCTGTAAATTATTCATTTGCTGCAAACTTTTCAACCTGTCGGTTATTTCCATCGTTTTATGCTTCTTCTTCAAGTGTCGTGCTGCAATATTTACCCCCTCTTATTTATGGTGAAACTCCTATAGTTTCTCATCCTCCTGAAGATTCATCCATAACTATGTGCTCTTATTATACAGCTCTATGATTTCCTGGATGATCAATGCAATTATTTTCGTATGACCTATCACCTCGTGCTCCCTTTGTGTTCTAACTTCTAGTGGAGTGCTTAGTGATAGGAGTTATGTCAACTCTATAATGTGGCTCTTGGAATTCTCCATATCCTATGCTATTTTCTCAATCTTCTTCTCTTTTGGTAAATTCTCTCCCTGTACACTGTCAACAATAGTTTTAAACACTTCTTCCACCTTCTACTCTATTCTTCCAATGCGCTTTTTTGCTTCATCTCTCTCAAATTGCACCTAGTTAATTGTCATCTTCAATTTTTGACTTACTTCGTTGGAAAATTGAAAACTTGTATCATTTGTGATGGCCCTTGATTGAATCCCCTATGAGACATTGATCTGAAGTTTGTATAGTGCCTTTGTGGGAACCTTGGGAAATGCCAATTCCAAATTATCTATGTTCTTTAATGGATTCTACATTGTATCCTTGTCAACTTGTAACATTCCCTGAGTAATATGGAAATGTTCACTGCCCATGGCTATGATTTGTACTATCTTGTGTTCTAGAATTGTTATGTCCTTAGAAGTTTGTTGTTGTTGCACCTACTCTTTCTGTTGCACTATAGTAAGTTGCAATTGTTCCAATGTATCCTTAACCTCTGTCAATTTCTTTATTATCTCCTCCCTTTTCTTTTTAGCATCATACCATGCTTCCTCCATGTAGTCCTGCACTTTCTCCGCTACTAGCTCTGCATCATCTTCTATAATTGTGAGCTCATGAATGATCTTGTGTGGCTTCATTTTCTTATGCTAGCCTACTACCTTCAATAGTGTCAATTTCATTGGTAGTGTTTATGTCTGCATTGTTGTAACTAGTATGTCCATCTATGGGAGATGTTGATGTTTGGGAAACATCAGAAAGCCATTCTACTAGAGTGATAATTAATAATATGATTATTAATTATTAAGCAATATTATTAATGTAATAATATATTTATAATATAAAGTATAAATATATATAATAAAGTATAAAGTATAAATATATTTATTACCCAAGAGACACATCTCTTCATGGATGGTCACCATGGTCATTGTATGTTCTTTATATATAGAAAACTCATCATTATAATAGATTATTGATTCACATACAATATCATCTCTTATGAAAATTCAACATGGAATCAGAGCAGGACTAGGCTTGACTGTCTAACAAGAGGGCCCAGGAAAAAAAAATTGGGAGTGTTAAATTTATGGGGTTGTTGCAATATTTATGGACCAAATATTTACTTTTTACTCCTACCTTAATTATAGAAAGAATTCCATAAACTATGGTGGGCACTAATTTCTAGTAAAAAACTCTAATTACCTAAATATGAGGAATGTACTGCATATTTACTTTCACATATATTTATGCAAAGAATAGCATGAATTATGAAGGAACAATTTAACAAAGTCAAATATTATGTGGATGGATTATAACCAAATTAATCTTTGGGTAGTTACGGGAGGTATTCTCCAACTATTTATAAGAAAGAAAATTTAATTTAATTTTCAAAGAGATGTGCCTTTTTGGATCAATTTAATATTACTATAAAAAGACACAACAATAGACACACATATTTTTCTCTTTCACATGTGGGAAGTGATCTAAGGAAGAGGCCGAAGTTTCTAAGTAGTTGAAATTTTATGAGTGTAATTACTTAGTGATGTTATATAATTTACTAAATTAATATCGTTGGAAGTAATTACCACTTGCGAAAAATTGTGCTTGTCTAATTTAACACTACAAAATAAACATGGTTAGTCAAATGACATTGAGTATATGATGGATGTGTTTTGGTCATAGTAGAAGACATATCATTTCGAGGGTCATTGTATATGTTTGTGCACAAGATGAATTGATCTCCTCTAGGAGATGATTTTTGTTGTTCTCATTTCTTGTCCCAGGAAGGTCACAGGTAATAGCTATGAGAAGGATCCATAATGAGAATTACAAGAAGCAATATGAAGCAATACTATCCATACATAGAGTTGTGCACATCCATGTAATGAAGAAGAAGAGGAGGTCAACACATGCAACGAGAGTATATGACTGTGAAGAATATATAGCCTTAGAGGGAGTGATGGCTTTAGATGTTGCAAGAAAATGGATAGTCTCATGATGAAATGTTGTAGCTATTAGAGAGCTACCCATCGGCCCTGGATGCATGATGTGAAGTCACTATGGATTTCCTGTGATGTATAGATTCATGTTTCCGACAATCAATGATCATGAGATTGTGTGGATGACAATAGTGTTAGAGTCTATTTCTCATATAATACCTTCCGCATTAAGAGGGAGTGTTGAGATTTTATGTGATTTCGGAAGTTATTCTTAAGTGTAAGAGAGAAATTGGTTGTTGATTTTGAGATGAAAGATATCAGGATTATGAATTACGTTTTGGGTATCGAGGTATGGTAGAGACAAGATGAGATATTTTTTAATCAAGGGAAGTATACAGTAGAAATATTGAAGAGGTTATGGATGTTGGATTCCAATGAAATGGCTACACCTATGGTATCAAATCTGAAGTTGTTGTAGGATACGACTTCAGAGACTGTGGATGTTACTTTATACAAGGAGATGGTGGGTTCATTGATGAACCTAATGAACACAATACCATATATATGTTTTGTTGTGAACACCTTGAGTCAATATATTGAGCATCCTAGGTAGGTTCATTTGGCCACAACAAAACATGTGATGAGGTACCTTAAGGGTACATTGTATTATGGTCTCGGTTATGTGAAAGACCATGAGTTTGGGTTATATGGATATTCGGCTTCAGATTGGGCTGACATTATTCATGATCGAAAGAGTAATTCATCATATTGCTTCAGTCTAGGCTCCAATATGGTTTCATGGAGAAATAGGAAGAACTTGTGTGTAGCTACTCAGTATGGATAAGGAAGAGTATGTGCAACAAGTCACGAAGTAGTGTGGCATCATAAATTGTTGAATATTGGACTGAATTTGACTTGTAGGTAAGACCTACAAGAAGAGGTTGAGGAGACATTTTTTGGAGGACAAGTGATGAATTCAGTAGGTTGAGGATCCAGTTGATATTCAATGCTCGAGAGGGAGTCAGATAGTCAGTTCTAGAAGGATTTGGGTACTACAGTAAGGAGTAGGAGGCTATACCAAATGTAGGAAGCAGTCATGTGTGGTGCTCAATACGGTTGAAGTTGAGTATGTGGTAGCATGTGCAACAAGTCGTCAAGTAGTGTGTCTTCAAAAATTTCAAACTATTGGATTGAATTTGAATTGTAGGTAAGACGTACAAGAAGAGGATGACAAACTTGTTCTGCAGGACAAGTGTTGAAGTCAACAAGTTGAAGATTCAATTGATATTCAGTGCTTGAGAGGGATATGAACGGTCAGTTCCAGAGGGAGTTGGATGGTCAGTTCTAGAGGGAGATGGGTACTATAGTAAGGAGTAAGAGGCTTTGTCATATGAAAGAAGCAGTAATATGTTGTGCTCAGTATGACTGAAGCTGAGTATTTGGAAGCTTGTGCAGTAGAAGTGTGGCTGCAAGAAATTCTTTCTAGGTTATTTTCTCTTGGACTAGAGGCAACCAACATTTGGTGTGACAAACAGAGTTATATGAAGTCATCAGATAACCCTGTGGTCTATGACAGGTCAAAGCATATAGAGATCAGATATTATTATATCAGGGATACAATGCAAAAGGGAGTAGTGAGGCTCTAGTTTTGTGACTACAAAGGATCAAGTTGCGGATGTGTTTACCAAGATGTTTTCGAGGATGAATTTTGATTACTTCAAAGACAAGATTGGTGTGGTCCCTCTTCAGAGGGAGTGTTCTCATCGAGCATGAAAAATGGCTAGAACTGAGACATTTCAAACTCATCCAGCATGAAAAAGGGTTGGCACTGAGTTTTCTCATCCGGCATGAAAAAGGGTTAGCACTAAGACAGGCGGAACTCATCCAACATGAAAAAGGGATAGCATCGAGTGTTCTCATCCAGCATGAAAAAGGGTTAGCAATAAGACATGTGGAACTCATACATCATGAAAATGGGTTGGCACTGAGTGTTATCATCCAACATGAAAATGGGTTGGCACTAAGACAAGTGGAACTCATCCATCATGAAAAAGGGATGGCATTGAGTGTTATCATCCAACATGAAAAAGGGTTGGCACTGAGACAGATGGAACTTGTCCAGCATGAAAAAGGGATGGCAGGGATGGCATTGAGTGTTCTCATCCAGCATGAAAAAGGGATGGCATTGAGTGTTCTCATCCAGCATGAAAAAGGGATAGCACTAAGATAGGTGGAACTCGTCCAGCTTGAAAAAGGGTTGGCACTGAGTGTTCTCATCCAGCATGAAAAATGGTTGTCATTGAGATAGGTGGAACTCATCGAGCATGAAAAAGTGTTGGCACTATTTTTTCTCATCCAACATGAAAAATTGATGGCACTAAGACAAGTGGATCTCATCCAGCATGAAAAAGGGATGGCACTAAGATGGGTGGATCTCATCCATCATGGAAAAGGGATGGAATTGAGACCAAGGGTGCACATGATCAAGTATTGATGCATTGCAGGGTAGGGGATGTTTTGAGGACATGTTGTAGTTATTTGAGAACTACCCACAGGCCTTGGATGCATTTCCTGTGAAGTCACAAGGGTGCACATGATGAGGTACATATGCATTGCGATGTAATGGATGTAATGGTGACATGTTGAATCTATTTGAGAGATACCCACAGGTAATATTCAAAGGCAATATTCAAAGGTAATCTTGTCATAATGTAGAACGTCTCCCTTGCTAAGAGGGAGTGTTGATGTTTGGGAAACATCAGAAAGACATTCTACTAGATTGATAATTAATAATATGATTATTAATTATTAAAAAATATTTTATTATAATATTATTAATGTAATAATATATTTATAATATAAAGTATAAATATACATAATAAAATATAAAGTATAAAGTATATTTATATTATATGTATAATATAATATAAATTATAAATACATTTATTACCCAAGAGACGCATCTCTTCATGGATGGTCACAATGGTCACCATATGTTCTTTATATATAGAACACTCATCATTATAATAGGATATTCATTCACATAAAATATCAACTCTTATGAAAATTCAACAGGAGATATCCTCCTCCTAGTTCCTCCTACGTAGGAACATTAGTATCCTTATGCACTCCCTCATTTGGTTCTATTGCGCATGCCTTCTCCTATGTTGAAGCCTTGGGGATAGTATTCTTCTGCCTTTGTTTTCTAGTTCATGTGCTACCCCCTATTTCCTTCGTGCACTCTGTGACCTTCTTTTTATTCGTTGTTGGGATATTTGACTATCTTGAAGGTCCAACCTCTGCTTGTTTTTTATCTTTTGGAACCTTCTTTGGGATTACCGACATCTTCCATTAATACAAAAAGGATCTAGAGAAGACTAAGGATAACTCAGAATTTGTAGAAGCAACTCAGGAAGCTGATAATGGCCTTAGCAGATAGAGAAAGGGAAAAAATTCAAATTCCTCAAAGCTCAATGAAATTGGCATCATCGTGAAAAGCGTGTTGCAATATTTCCAATGGCGTAAATGACTCATCAAATGGATTTATGGATCAAAAGATATTCGTGGTCAAATTTTAGGTCAACCTAGCCCAGTCAGCAGGGATGAGTCAGCATCTGTACTACTGAAGTTAGCATCAGTAAGGATGATGTCATCATTCGTACAATGTACGTGGCACACACAGAGGGAGACACATGTCATGCTGACGTCAATATGGTGACATGGAAGCACCAGAGTTTGCCATGTGTCACTTTTTTTTGGAATTTTATGGTCAAATCCATGGACCAATGGGAAGGTGCCACATGGCAGTTCATACAACCACATGGAAGACCTTACAGCCACCCAATAGGTGACATGGAAGGATAACATGGAGGTCTGCGGGCTTGACCCCGAAACCTCCTCTAACCAAAGTGCCTTAAATATATCCTCCAACCAACTAGCCAAATGACTCTATTGGTATATCCGCCCACCAATATTACTTAAGATCTGAGTTTTCCAGAGTTTGGGGGTCAAACCATGGGGAGCGTGATCATATGGATGGCATGAAAATAGAAAAATTCCCCATGAATTTAATTGCAGGTGTAGGCATAGAAACAAAGATTATTTTTTTGAAGGGCCTGAAAGTGCCAAACTCAGATCGAGGTGCGGAGATAGTCATTTTTGGGTAATTCGATGCCATGAATTCAGTGGTGCTATATTTTTTATGATCTGAGAAAATCTTCTGCAACTTAACTCCAAAATGAGGTATACTTATGTATTTTTCCAAATTCTTTTGTTGAGTTAAAAAAAAGGCCTACCCATTTTAGAGCAGGACTCAGAGACTTAGTCCACTAGGGACGAACTCCATTATCATTTTTTTTGTTTTCATATCTAATGCATATGTCTCTTCATTATTGAGTTATTCCTTCTTTAGGGTGCACTTCAATTTATCCTCATTTAATACAATTCTTTAATCAGTCACATCGATGAAAAGATCCTGGATCATGTTGGTATCAAAGTAGTCATATTTGAATTGAATTATTGAGTGTGAATGCTTACTAAGGCCAAGCATAAGAAGGGTGAGTGAACTCTTAATTCTTTCAATCCTGAATTTGGTCGTGCATCCTGAAGGAAGAAAATGTCCAAAGAGGACAAGCATAATGAACAGGAGAAAAACTTCCATATGGTCTTTTATCGCATGTCAAAAATGGTCGAGCGAATGTATGGAGACTACGAGAAGAGAATGAATAAGAAAGAGAAGAAAAATGAAGCACAAGAGGATGATAATGCTTCAGTGAATCAAGGGGTTGGAGGAGACCCTCCTGAGCCTCCCTCTTCACCATCAATTTCTAGCTCTTATTCATCTGATCATTCTCATCATTCTCATCAATCTAGCCATAAAATTTATTTTAAGAAACCATTGTTAAAGCTTGATGTAAAATTTTATTTACCTATGTTTAATGGAGATGTTAATCCTGAAAAGTTAGATAATTGGATCCGACAGGTTGAAGTATATTTTAATGTTCAACAGATTGATGAAGAGGAAGTTAAAGTGCAATTGGTCTCTCTTCGGTGGAAGGCACCACTCTCATATGGTGGGAGAGAAAACTTAAGTACAAAAGTAAGTGTGGTAATATTCTTTCCTCATGGTCGGAATTTAAATCAACGATAAGGAAGCAATTTTATCCATTGGGTTATTTTAGGAAGAAATCTCTTGCATTAAACATTCCTTTGGATTCTTATGAAACTTTAATGAAGTATATTGGCACACTTCACAGTTATATTTGTAATGCTTTACTATTGTTTAATCCCACTAGTCTTGACGAAGTTTGTGTGCAAGCCAGTCACCTTGAGAATAGGGGAAAGCATGTTCAAGAAGATACCACAAAGAAACATTCCAATCTCTCACATAAGTAGTTTAAGAAGTTTAAAAGGAAGGACAAAAAGACTGCCACTATAAAGAGGGAAGAAGGAAAACCATC
Organism: Picea sitchensis; assembly: GCA_010110895.2. NCBI lineage: Eukaryota > Viridiplantae > Streptophyta > Pinopsida > Pinales > Pinaceae > Picea > Picea sitchensis. Next base: position 159,894 of record SNQJ01S0000290.1, on the reverse strand, counting down.
TTGCACTCATTGCAAGAAGAATGGTCACAATGATGAACATTGTTGGAAAATACTTCCAGAAAATAGACCGAAATAGTTCGATGGAAAGGGGAAGACAAAGACCATTGTTGCAGTACAACAAGATATTGGTTCTAATTCAGGAGACAAAGGAAAGATCACAATGGTTGGAGTACAATTTAAATATTCCCTTCATGCTAGTTCAAATTCCAATAATGAATCTCATGATGATGAAAGAAATAGGAATGAATTATTTCATTTAAGAGTTGTATCTAAGCACACTAAGATAGATACATTATTTGATCCAGGTTCCCAAGTAAACTTGATATTTGAAGCACTTGTCAAAAATATGGGTCTTGAAACAAAACCACATCCAAAGACTTATCCTCTTGGTTGGGTATGTGACAAAGAAAAACTTAAGGTCACCAAGAAATGTAGGGTCAAATTTGATATTGCTTCAAACTTGATTGACGAAGTGGATCTGGATGTTGTATCACTTGATATATGTGGCATAGTGCCAGGGAGTCCTTATATTTATGATAGGAAAGAATTCTTCTTTCGTCATGAGAAAAAATATCACCTTACTAAAGGGGGAGTGGAATATACAGTTAGATCCCATAGCACGAGGGAAAACACCACACTTGTTAGTGTAGGAAAAATGAAGAGACTCATAAACACTAATAATAGATATGTGCTCATGGTCAAGAATGTCAAAACAGCCGATGGCTTCCAAGGATTTGATCCTTATCATAAGAAATTATTAATTGATATTGTTTCTAAGTATGATGATATTTTCCAAGAACCAGATGGATTACCTCCTAAGAGGGAAATACAACACGAAATACATCTTCAGCAAGATCATCCTCTTTCTAATGTGGACATGTACAGGATGTTAGTTGTAGAGATTAAAAAGATCAAAAATCAGATACAAGGCTTATTGGATCAAGGGTTCATCAAGCCCAGCTCATCTCCTTATGGTTCTTTGACCATGATGGTTCCAAAGAAGGATGGCACATGACGAATGTGTGTCGATTACCGATCCTTAAATAAAATCATGGTGAAAAATCGATACCCTCTTCCTCATATAGATTATTTACTTGATCAATTAAAGAATGTTGTTTATTTCACTAAGTTGGATTTGCACAGTGGATACCATCATATAATGGTTGCAAAATAGGATGCATGGAAAACTGCCTTTAAAACCAAACATGGATTGTTTTAGTGGTTAGTTATTCCATTTGGGATTTGTAATGCTCCAACAACCTTCATGTGTGTCATGAATGATGTATTCAGGCCATTTCTAGATGATTTTGTGATTGTATATTTAGACGAAATTCTTGTATTTAGTGGGACTTGGGATGAACATGTAAAGCAAGTATTGGATACTTTGCAAAGGGAAAAGTTGTACATAAAAATCTCCAAATGTGAATTTGGTAAGACTGCACTTGTGTACTTAGGTCATATTGTAGGAGGAGGACAATTGAGAATTTATCCTTCCAAGATTGATGTAATTGTAAATTGGTCTTAGCCCAAAAGTGTAATCGAAGTACAGAGCTTCTTAGGTGCAGTCCAGTACTGGAGGAGATTCATTTCAAACTTATTTTTTATTGCAGCACCTTTGCATGCCTTAACTAGTGTGAAGAAAACTTTTTAGTGGGGAGGAAAGAAACAAAAATATTTCGACACTTTGAAGGAAAAGATTAGTACCGCACCAATATTAGCACTGTTGAATATTCAATAGCCTTTCGAGATCGAGATAGATGCCAGCAGATACGCCATGGGTGCAGTATTGATGCAATATCATAATTAGCCTATCTGTTACCACTCTGAAACTTTTAACCAAGTTGTTGTTAACTATCCTACATATGATAAAGAGTTGGATGCATTAGTTCAAAGCATAAAGACATGGAATCACTACTTGTTAGGGAAGGAAACAATAATACATACAGATCATCAACCCTTATAGTATCTCCAAGCACAAACCAAGCTGCAACAATCTCGACATTATAGGTGGATGGGTTTTCTTCAACAATTTCATTTGGTAATCAAATACAAAAAGGGTACGAGTAACAAGGTCGTTGATATGCTTTCTAGACATCCTATTGTTGCTTCTATTATTTTGAAGAATGCTTCTTTATCTCATGATAGCTATGTTGAAAAATATGTCGTTGATGAAGATTTTAAACAAGTATTTAAGAAGATAACCCATGATGCATAGGTAGAGAACTATTTTATGCGGGGAAAACTACTCTACCATATTGGAAACTTATGTATTCCTACAAGTGAACAAGTCGATGTAATATGAGAAGCTCACACTTCTCTTGTTTCTGGGCATTTTGGGGTAGGAAAAACTATGGCTCATCTGCAGAGATTTTGTTACTGGCTTCAGATGAAAGAAATTGTAACTAAATATGTAAATGGGTGTGTGATGTGTTCTACCTGTAAGCCAACTAATATAAAATTGGGGCTATACTCACCACTTCCTATTCCATCCCATCCATGGGAAATTATCTCCATGGATTTTGTAGGGGGTTTACCAATGCTGAAAAGGGGTCATGACTATTTGTATGTTGTAGTGAATAGGTTTAGCAAGATGTGTATCTTAATGCCATGTAAAATGCAGATTACTACTAAGAATATTGGTAATATATTCTTTCAGTATGTTTGGGTTCACTTTGGGTTACCCACATCCATTATCTCAGATCAAGATACTCAATTCCTTAGGGATTTTTGGACAAGCTTGTGGAGAATGGTAAACACCAATTTGAAGAGGAGCATTGCTTTCCATCCATAGACCAATGGACAGACAAAGGTTTTTAATCGAATAGTGGTATTTTTTCTTTGATGCTACTACAACAAACATCCCAAGTTATGGGATGAAAAGATACCCTATGTACATCATGCTTACAATCGAGCCTTACATTCCTCCACTCAGTGTTCTCCTTTTGAGACATGTTTTGGATATTTTCCTAAGGTCCCTTTGGACTTGATGTATGGAAGAGATGTTGATTCAAATGAAGAAATAAATGAAGACATGGCCCGCAAGTTCATTCAGAGGATCCAACAAGTACACCAAGAAGTCGAGGAACAGTTGGAGAAAATCCAAGAACAGTATAAAGCTTGACATGAAAAGCACATGATTGATCATCAGTTCCAGGTTGGAGACTAGGTATGGCTTCACATCAGCAAGGAGAGATTGAAGGGTGAAGGAAAGAAATTCAATCCCATCCAATATAGACCCTTCACTATTTTGGAGAAAAGCGGTACCAATGCTTTTTGTCTAGATATTCCACCTTATATACAGAATTACTTAGTTGTAAATGTAGAAAAATTGGAACACTTTGAGCCTCCCATGATCATGGATCAAGGTGAGGAAGTTTCAATACCTTCAGTTGATGAGTTTTCTCCTGAGTACTTGGATGAGTTGAAGGAAGATATCATCCTAGACAGAAGGACAAGGACTTCACGTAGGGGTGATGTTGATTATCTTCAAGTGGGCTTAAATGGAACTCATCAAAGAAAGGAAAAGTGGATTGAGAAGGACAAGGTAAGGGAACTCTTCCCTAAATTATCTGTTGATTGATGAAATATTTTGGTGGTCCAAAAATCTCTCAGTGGGAAGGCATGATCCAAAAAGGATTCAGAGAAGACTAAGGATAAATCAGAATTCATAGAAGCAACTCAGGAAGCTCAGAATGGCATCAGTAGACAGAGAAAGGGAAAAAATTCAAATTATTCAAAGTTCAGTGAAATTGACATCATCGTGAAGATAACATCGCAATATTTCCAATGATGTAAATGACTCGTCAAACTAAGTTACGGATCAAAAGATATCTACTGTCAAAGTTTTGGTCAACCTAGCTGAGTCAATAAGGATGAGTCAACATCTGTACTGCTGACATCAGCATCAGTACGGATGAATTCATCATCCATTTAGTGTATGTGGCACACGCAGAGGGAGACATGTGTTATGTTGATGTAAACATGATGTCAGCATGGTGACATGGAAGCACTAGAGGCTGCCACATGTCACTCATTTTTAGACTTTTTCGATCAAATCTGTGGACCAATGGGAAGGTGCCACATGGTAGTCTATACAACAATGTGGAAGACCGTACATCCACCTGAAAATTGAGGTGGTAGGTTGACATGGCAGGATGACATGGCAATATGAAATGGCATGCTGACATGGAAATATGACATGGCAGAGGTGACATGGTTGTTCGTTCAATGAGGTGGTGTCGGACAATGAAAGGCCACCACATGGCCCATTCACGGGCTTCCATGTGGCAGTGGGAAAATACCCAAGGATTCCCAAAAACCAAAATTTTAAACGGTTAAGGGGTTGGTTGGCACCAACCCCTAGTCCTCTAAATCCATCGCCATATCTGGCGGGATCTGCCACAGCCAAACCACACTCCAAAGTTAACAACAATACCAACATATAACATATATATATGCCTTGTATTAAAAATGGAGGTCTGTGGGCTTGATCCTGGAACCTCCTCTAACAAAAGTGCCTTAAATACATCCTCCAACCAACTAGCCAAACAACTCTGTTGGTATATCCACCCACCAATATTACTTAAGAGTTGATTTTGCTAGAGTTCGGGTGTCAGAAGAGGGGGTGCACGACCGTATAGATGGCATGGAAATTGATAAATTCCCCATGAATTTAATTACAGGTGCAGGAATGGAAACCGAGACGATTTTTCTCAAGGGCCTGAAAGTGCCAGACTTAGATCGATGCATGGAGACAGTCGTTTTTGGGTAATTTGATGCCACGAATTCAATGGTGTTTTTTGTTTTCTGATCTAAGAAAATATTATGCATATTAACTTTATAATTAGGTATACTTATGTATTTTTCCAAAAGAATTTGCTGAGTTGATAAAAAGGCCTACCCATTTGAGAGTAGGACCCGAAGACATAGTCCACCAGGGACGAACTCCATTATCAAGTTTTTTGTGTTCAAATATGATGCATATGTCTCTTCATTATTGAGTTATTCCTTATTTATGGTGCACTTCAATTTATTCTCATTTAATACAATTCTTTAATAAGTCACATCGATGAAAAGATCTCGGATCATCCATTCTCCAATCCAATCCTTCATGGCCCATTGCACTTCTTCTCCTATCACATAGTACCTCAACTATAACCATTCCTTATTGGGATCCCTCTTAGCTTGGATCCACATGTTGTGTCTAGAAGCCTGAAATTTAGCTATGCTTTTATATTCTTTCGCCACTTCTGGTGGTATTCTCCATGTATTGGCTAGCTTCTCCTGCATCTCATCGTAATACATAGCAAAAATTATGGAATTTTCCTTCCTTTGTTTTGTGTTTGAAGTGTTCCATAGTGTTATATACTTTGTTGCGTGACACTTTCCTATCCTATGGTATAATCCATTGTATTTATGTTCTCCCTAACCCACCAATGCTGTCAATATTATTAACCATTCATAGTGAAACTTTTTACCTAAATATTGCACATCCTTGCAATAATCCAAAAAAAAATTAATATATATGGATACCAACTGAGTGGACTCCCCTTAGCGCACTGCACATTTGTTGTTATTACTCCTGCAGGTGCTTCCTCTTTGTGACATTTTCTTAGAATTTTTCATGCCATCAATTTTGTCACCAATATCATTGTTGGTTCACTGATTCAGTTAATGATAAACCCCGTGCACCCTTTGTTAGTACTATATTTCTTCTTTATCTCCTCTACTAATTTTTTTTCCTTTGTCTTGTCATCCAAATATTGTTATGGCTTTGTGTCATCTATTTCCAAGCCTATGATTTCTACAATTAATTCTACACCTATTGATACTATATTTGTCATCCTTAATATACCTCCATGCACCAGTGATAGTATTTGTTTAACACGTGAATTTACATATTTTCCTCTCCCAAAGTGGGGAATTTCCAACAGGTTCATGATACCTGTGTTATATAATCCTGTAATCCATTGTTTTGACTCCAAAATAGGATCCCCCGATGGGCCTACTCCTTTTTTCTCCATGTAGACCTATGGTGTGAACTCAGGGAAATTGTCCTTGTCTTATTTATCATGATCAACATACTTTAGTTTATCAACACATCCTAACATGCCAGGAAGGATCTTGACTCCTTCAAGAATCTTCAACAGTAACAGCGTTAGTTCCTTATGTTTGCATGATGATTTTTGTGTTGTCTATTTTCCCTTTTTCTTCTCTATCTCTGTCAATGGCCCTACTTCCTAGTGCACATTCTCATTGCCCTATTCTTCCTATGTATCTGTGTTTTGTTGATTTGTGATATCTTCCACTTGTACATGTTCTTCATACTTATATGCAATGTTTTGCACTACTTCAGCCTATTCTATGGTCTCATCTGACTCTATTCACTCACCATATTCCTCATCCATATATTGTGCTTCTCCTATTCCAACTTATTGCATATAGTTTTTCTCTAGACTAGGGTTTTTTGTTTTGCCCTACGGGTCGATCTCCATTTCCTCTATCGTTGGATCCTACTCTTCTACAATGGTGGGACTAATTAGTTCAGTGAATGGAGATGGTATTCCATCCATATCGACGACTCCTTCCATTTGAATAGGGTTTACTTCTTCAGCTCTTGTGTCCTAAAGAGAACTCGGGGCACTCTGTGTCTTTCTTGTGATTCGACTGGGAGCTCCAAACTTTGGTGGCGCCATTCTGCTAGATCTTGAAAGAATTTCTCTGAATCTTCACTCAATACTCTAGAAATATCTGCTTGCACTGCGTTTTCACTCCTTATCTCTTTTTTTCACAAATTCACAATGAAGCTTGTCATGCACGTTTCCTACTTTTATATGTCATTCTATAAATGTGTTGTCGTGCCCCACTTTTCCAATCATCGGTTTTCCTTTTTCTGATTGCTTTCTATCTCGGTGCACTATGTTTTCTTTTTTGTCACCTTTCTCTGGTGCAAAGTGTCTTTAGTTTCCTTCCTTCCAATTTCTACCAGTTGTGCATTGTATTATCTAACTACATGTCTACCACTTATCCATCTACTACATCTTTTTGTATTTTTCTTGTTTTTTCAAAAAAAAAAAAATCTTCTTATTTTTATCTTAACTCCTACTATATACATTATGTACAACTGTAATTCTTTGCGCTGCAAGTACTGATGGTTACTGGGTCTACTGTCCCTATACATTTTTAGTCAACTTCCATTCATCAATCCTTGAATTTATTTTCCTGCTAGATCCTGTAACTGGACATCACCTCCATCTGTGATGGACTTTATCTCATATGGCCCTAGCCAATGTATTCTAAATTTTCTTGGATGCTGTAAATATTTTTTGTCATAGAGAAGAACCAAATCTCTTTCCTTAATTTTTTTCTTCTTAATGTTTCTATCATGCCAAGCTTTATCTTTTTCTTTCTGTACTTCTTGATGGAAAGCATCCATAATCATGTCTTCTTCTAGTTCCATGAGTTGAGACAATATTTCTTGAGTTGTGCCTCTTTCTTGTCATGTTTGTAATGCTTGCAATACATAAACTAGATATCAAGTATTCTAAAGGGACTACTTCTCCATGTCCATACACCAATCTGAAAGGTGTCTTCCCTGTGAGTTTATTTCATGTGGTTCTGTAAGCCCATAATATTGCTAGTATCTTCAAAGCCCAATCATCCTTGTTTACATTGAAAATTTTAGTTAAGGAATTCTCCAATATCTTATTAAATGCTTCCATTGTTCCATTATCCTAAGGATGGTATGTAGTGCTCTTCTTATGGTGTATCTCAAATTCTCCAACCATTGCCTGAATGGTACTATCGATAAAAATGAGTTCCCTAATCACTCATCAGAATTCTAGGGCATCAAAATCTTGTAATTACTTTTTCAAATAGGAAGTGTGTTGCAGTCTTTTCACTACAATATTTTACTATTGTTGCTTCATCCCATATGGTTAAATATTTTGTCACCATAATTATGTAGCTTTCTCCTGATATTCTAGTTGGTGGATTGATTGGTCCTACAAAATCTACTTCCCATTTATCAAACACATTAAGGGTTACCTGAGGTCTTAGGGGCATCTCATCCCTAATATTGATCTTTGTTGGTATGATCAAATGGATAATACATATAATATACTAGTACATCATCTCCTGACATTGTATTTGAAGTAGAAGCAATATTCTCCTACAAAATATCTTGTATGGCTTGATTGAATGTCTCCTTTTCCTTGCGCACATCAAAATGTTGTTCAGGTGTTGTATTATTTCTAACCCACTGGTGGCACTAGTTCTAATTCATATTTGTTTCATCTTCTCCTGTTTTGGTTCCTCCTCGAGTAACTATATTGATATTTTCCTCATCATCTCTAGTTTTTGTCGCAATCCATTGAACATTTTTATTATTCTGATTCCTTTTTTCCTATATCTTTGTCAAAAGTGTAGAACAATATTTTGTATTATGATATGTTGCTTGACAGTACATGCATGTCATTGATGGAAATGGACAATCCCTTGCATAATGTCCAATTTGGTGACAATTGTGACATGTTACTCGTCCTTTACCTCTTTCAAATCCTCCGCTTCCACATCCTCCTCTTCCATGTCCTCCTCTTCTAAATCCTCCTATGTTACCTTGATTGTCTGCGCGTAGTGTATTATATTGTGGTACTTGATTATATTATTGTGCATTATTATATTTTGGTGGTGTTGTGAAAAAAATTCAATAGTATACTACGGTGGCGCTGTAAAATGTTGTGCATTATTATACTGCAATGGAGCTATAAATTGTTGTGTAGGTTTTCCTGTCATTACTTCAATGTGCACCCTATAAGTATCTAAGGTCATTTCCTTCATAAATTACAAGGTTTGATGATCCTTATCCTCATGTCCTACAGACTTGTAGAAATTGCAGATTGTACTCTTAGGCATTATTTGGTACTTTTGAATCATGGGACAATAATAGGCATCGTGTCCATGTGTTTTACATATTTCACACCATACTCCTCTTGTGGGTAAGGGATTTGGAAATCCTTCTCTCAAGTACTCCAAAAATTTTCGGCACTCATTTTTATGGTGTCTTTATGTTATGCATAAGGTACACTAGACAACTTACTTATTTCCCTTTCCTTTGTTTTGATTCAACTGAAATGCCAGACTATTGATATCCACTCATATCTCTTCTACAACTAGATCTATATGTTTATACTGATTCTCTTCCAATTGTAAGGCTTCTTGCAGATTCTCGTACTGAGTCTGGAACATTTGTTTCCTCGATGTGTATTTAAAATGTGGCAATAAGGAATTTATAAATAATTGTCTAAGTTACATATCTGTGATAGGATACTTCAACTTACCTTTCAATCTCTTGAACTTTTGGTCGATCTCCCAAACCAACTCTGTTGGATTCTATTTAATTTCTATCATCTCATTCATATATTGATCTTCTAAACTTGGGCACTGAAATTCATTTATTAGTTCCTTCTTCACATTTGCGAAGGTTGTAGGTGATCCTTGTGGAATTTTTACTATGAGGCTCATAAACCATATCAGTGCATGGTTTCTGAATGCAATTGCAAGCTGAGCCACTTTGGTATCTTCATCCATGATTTTTTTAGCTTCCCAAATATTTTCAAAAATAAATAAGTGCTTTTATGGGTCCTTCGATCCTTCTCCATGAAACTTTGGTAATTGAATGGTTAGATTTTCTCCTTCCATTATAAAATGTGTACTATTACCTCAACACGGTGTAGATATCTAACTACTACTAGATGAACTTGTACTTCCACTTTAATTTCCCTTGGTCCCTTGTCTTACTATAATTCTTCTACTACTAATTGTTGGTTATCTAAATGGTTCCTTATTTTTCAATTTCTTAGTCGCACATGGCATTGTGGGTTCCACACTAACTCTGATCTCCAATGGAAATTATTCTTCTGCGCCAGAACCTTGACCTATGATTTTTATCTCATATGTGGCATGCAGGATTTCCTCAATCTTCTCTGTAGCACAAAGATCCTCTACCTCTTCGTCATCACTTTCCAAGTCGTCCCCCTCGACTATTGCCCTCTTTTTCCTATTAATCTTATTGGTAGGGTCTTCTTCTATGTGTTGTTCCCACTCTATCCATTATTTCCTTGATATTTTATTCATCCATCATAATGGGGTCCATCACTTCCTCCTAATTACCTCTATCCATATCCTTCTCCATATCTTAGACCGTCCTTAGTGTTTCCCCTAGTTCCCCCATGTGCGTAGAGTTATTTAGTTATTTGACTTCATTCTCATCACACCTTTATCATGCAGTAAAATATTGATCGATGTGTAGAGTGATCTAATATACCTTCCTCTTGGTCCCTTCAAAAAATCCTACTCTACAGCAGTATACGATTTTTCACTATCCACTACAAACTCAGTAATTAATCCTGCAATAATGTTGTCTAGCCAAAAATCGACTATGCACATGAATTTATTATTGACTCTTTATAGACACACAATATTAGCAGTAGTCCACTCTGCTGGTCTTATCCGATTATTTGGGTGAGTATCCTTCAATCTCAATATCCACTCCTACAGCAAATGTGGAAAATAACACAAAAATGCCTCATGCAGATCAATAAATACATACCTTTCCAAATATTGGCATGGTGTATACTTAGGGTTTCTATTATCTTTCTAAAAAAACTCAAGCTCTTTTTTCTCAGCCATCGTTCAATATCCTCTTTAGTAAGGTTCCATGGTATGAACATCCCCTTCTTATACTACATTATCTTCACTTTCATTCTCAACAAGTCCCTTCCAGTCTTTTCTTTTGGGTTCCAGCCAGAAACAGAACCATTTGTTGGATTGTTTGGCCTAACCTGGGTTCTACTTTAGGTTTCCAAAAAAACCCTACAAACCATCGGCCCTTTTGGATACCAAAAGGAAACACTATGCACAGAGTGCACAATGCAGTCTCACCCCAGATGGATTTATGGGTGACTACAAGACCCAAATGTTTGCAACCTTGGAAGAGAGGTATATGTTGGGATGATAGACATTATTTATACCTCAACATACATCATATATATCATTCTAACACATCATTATATATGGATTTACCATTCTATAACTAGTAATATTCTTTCAAATTCATTATGTAGTAAATATCAAGGCTATTCTAGTGTGTGTTGCATTTTACTATAAGCATATTAATCCATTCATCACTAAACAATAGCAAGACGTAAGAGAAACATTCCACAGAGAGACACAAATTTTTAATTTGGTTCACCCCCTAGGATACATCCACAAAGATCTGACATTCTTCACTCTTTTATTAGTCTTCATTAGGTTTATAGTGATGTGCACATTACAAAATAAGTGAGGCTAACAATATCACACCAACCTCCACAGGTTGTGATCTTACCCTCAATTACAATATCTGATCCAAAATACTCTGACTCCAACTAACTATAATATCATCGTCTCACATTCTCTCTCATCCTAACCTCTATCTACTATCTCATACATTATATTTATACTACAAAAATGGGTTAAAACCATTTCAAAAATGACCAATACCCTATCCCACTAACCCTAAGTGGAGTAGGTTTGTTCACATTCTAACTCCCTGAACATGGCTAGTCCAAGACCCAAATGTTTTCCTCGTCAATCCATGTTCTCCTTTGTTCCTTTGAATTTCCTACTTTTCTGGTGTTGATTTTCCCTGTTTTTTGGCACACGCTCCTTTTCTGGTCCATTTCCTAACTTTCTTCATTAATCACTACATGTTTCCCCAAAATGGCCCACGCCAACACCAAGATAAGAATATTGTCAAACAAATTACATGCACCTACTACACACGAAATAGAGAATATAACCATGGAATCTTATTATGGTATGGAAATCCAAATCACAACAATACAAATATCTTTATTGGTTGTAACAACATCTTCAAAACCCTCCTAAACACACAAATCTACTAGTTGCAAGGTAGCTACAATATCTACTAACAGAGAAAAAATAAGAAACCTGGTAATGATGCCAAGATATCCTCAAGAGGTGATGTTTCTTTCCCTAGACTGTCTAACCTTCATTAGTGCAATATCGATCTGCTCCTAAAACACCTACTGCAACGATCTGATCGCTCATACCTTGACATTCATATAAATTTAAATCACATAGATCGTTGCTAGATGAGCTTGAACAACAGGGGGGAATTCATGGGACAAGGATGGAAAAAAATTAGGGCCTCATGGGATGACTTGTACTCAACCTAAGGGGGTGACTCCTGTCATAATTTCCCTCAAAACCGTATGGTCCCTTAAAAATCGGCAGTCGGCCTCCTCCGGAAAGTTTTTTCAATTCCCTGCGTAAGACAATATATCTCCAAAATGAAACAACCCAAACTGAAGCTTCAATGAATACCCCATATGGATCCTCTGCCTTGTTTATTTAGGGTGTATATCGCACCACCAAAATCAAACTATAATGGTGGAAGGGTTTTTCTAAACCCTAATGAAACAATGGATCCAAGAGCACTCCAAAATGAGAGATCAAATCATAATTCCAAAGTGAAGGGTTACCCCTCTATTTGTCCTTCCTTTGGGACTTCTCGATCTTTCCCCTTTTTGACCAAATAAAACACTCACTTTATTTTCCCTCCAATTTTCATTTAAACAAAATTATTTATTTTTATTTAATTTCACTTTAGAATTTGTCATCCTTTTAACCTAGTGACACCAAATAAACATTTGTGACTCCCATTTCCCTATTGACTATAACCTATGGGATTTGTATATCTAATAGTCATCCTCCATAGTGAACAATTAGAAGGGGACATTATACCAATATCATATGTAAATTGTCGATATTCCACTGAAACAGTTTGTTACAACAGATCAAATAAATAAAACTTAAATCTACACTATGAAGATTAAATTCCTTTAGATTCCATAATTTTTAGTTACTGATTTTCTACTTATGCATGAGATAGATAAAAAATTTAAAATGGAGAATAGTAATATACAATTACACACCATCCACAAAATAACGCAACTATTTTCTATGGGAAACCTTTACAGGAGAAAACCCAGCTAGAAGGTGAGGTTACTTTGCTATATTTCCTCTGGCAAGGAAATAATGCAAGTACAAAAGAGAAGGAACTATTTATGGAGTTACATGAGACCTATGTCCTATTAGGTTGCTACAAAACACCATCCCCCTTTGTTATTATCTCTAACTTCCCACTCCCAATTGTTCTACTCAATTATGGAATAAAATACAATAACATAGAATGGAACCCCTTCTCCTCCTAGTGGCTTGGTATTTAACATAGCCTGATGGCCATCTAGAGGTAGGATTTTGATTTTGTCAACCTTCAATTGTGATAAGGTTTTGGAACTTCTATAATTTTCTTATAAAATCGCCTAAGCGGTTATCCCCACATGTTTAAGTAATGGATGTTGATGTGGTATCGACTTGCACCATGGTGCTAAATGTGGTAGGTCAACTTGCGGGAGACACAACTTTTGTATAAGAACTACGATTGAGGCGATTCTTACACTGTTGGAAAGGTCTTGGTGTGTAGAATATAGAATATTTATCCATATTAAGGTTTGTACCATAAAAATGTGTCATTTGATGCCTCAAAATGGCTCCAAAATATTTAAAATGGTTTTTTGGACCCAAATTTCCAAATTTGGACCAACCTCCAAAATGGCCATGTAAGTTGATTCCTCCAAATTCTCCACCTAGAAAATACTGATATATATGAAAAATAATATAACGATCCAATCCAAACAACCCCAATAAATTTACTTCTACAATGAAGCAACATCATAGAGTCAGCCCATATAAATAAGGTGCCTTCATACCCAATATAGCATCCTTCACCATAGAAATATCATCTTTCTTCAAAATCCACGAGACATCACCTTCTCTAAAATACCAAGAGGGAACGACCTCTCCAATATTTATTTTCTTTACCAATGTCTCTTTTTAGTATTTGAAGCAATAAGATATCTCCTAAAAACCAACATGTCTCTTTTATTTGATGATATGTGCCTCCATAAAGAATATAAAAAAAAATTAATATACACATGGAATCTAGTAAGTGCCCAATCTTAATCCCACTATGGAATCTCATAAAATACAGATTTCCTTTTTATCCTAGTGGGATTTTTCTCAACATAGGTGTCAAAAAATTTAGGATCATCAAACTTAGGTTCCCCATTTGAGTCAATACCATTTCCTTCTCCTTCTATGTGTCACATTCCCTAATCCAATATGTCAGTGTCATTATTTCAAGTCTTTGGGTCCTCTCTGGTTTACCATTTAAAGTAGATGAAACTCTTCTATAATAGAAGTATTCTGGGAGGAATACCCTCAAACAATAGTACACCAACTTTCATAGGTGGTTGGACCACCTAGAATTTACATAATGTCCACAACATTTACATCCATGATACCCTTTTGTTACAATACCTATGATGTTATCGTCAATAGAGCATGTTAATGTAAAAAATATACCCTTAAACAATCGTACACTGACTTTAATAGGTTGTTGGACCACCTAGCATTTACATAATGTCCACAACATTTACATCCATGATACCCTTTTGTTACAAGACCTGTGATATTATCGTAAACAGAACATGTTAGTGTCAAAAATATAGTTGCACCAAATGAAGTATGCCAAATAAGATTACATATATGAACAAATCAATCAACATGATTACCCATATCAAACTCCTAGTCCTGGATAATTGTTGGAGCAGGTAATTTTGGGGTTAAGCAAAAAAAACGAGGATAATATCTAAGGAATGGACCAAGGGAACAATGCATGCCATAAAATAAGGGAAAGCAGAGCAACAAAAGGGAAAAGTAAGAAGTGTGTCGGGAAAGAAGGAAGACCAGTGCAGAGTCCAAGAAAGAAAGGGTTGGGTCGAAGACCAACAACACAGAATATAGTTGGAAAGTGGGAAAGTGGAGTCCACTTAGAATTAGGGTTTTTGAGTCATAATGTGAGGGGTTTTACCCATTTTTTAATATAAATATGATGTATGAGGTATATAGGAGGGATCACCTTAGAACTTGTATGCAAAGAGCATGTTTAGGAGAAACTTTTTGAGTCTTGAGTCTTTGATATGTTAAATTTTGGTTGTATAGCTAAGGAGATAATGGACACTTATGGATTATAAATGAGGGTCATATTGCAATATGTGTATCTTGGTACAAGGTTGGTCATCCTCACCATTCAAACCTTATGATGTAATGCACGTAGCATAGAACCTATTTTGATGAAGAATGAATAAAGCAGAATATCTTTGTGGACATAGCTTGGGGGGGTGAACCATGGTAAAGATGGTGTCTCTATGTGTGTTGTGTTGATTTTATATGCTTATGATGAATTAATGGTTAGATGAATGCATATGATAGAGTTTACTTCTAGCGCGCATTAGAATAATCATGCAGAATGAATTCTATTGAATGGATAAAATAGTAGATATGATAAATTCTATGGTAGAATGCATGTTAAAGTAGAAGTAGAAGTAAAAGGAACATCCCCAATCCCTTCCATGACTACAGACATCTGCTTCCTGCAACCACCCATAATCCATCTTGTGTGAGACTGCATTGTGAACTCTCTGCATGGTGTAGCCTTTTGGTTTACCAGAAGTGTCGATGGTGAATAGGGATTTTTTGGATAACTAAGGTAGAATCTGGGTCAGCCCATACATCCAAAAAATGTTTTTGTTGTTGGCTGAAACTCATAAAAATATCCTGGAAGGGGTTTGATGAAGAAGAAAATGCAATTGTGAAAAAGGGATGCTTAGGCCATGGAATCCTACAAAGCAAGAGATTGAAATATTGTTGGAGACAAAGCAACTAGAGTTCGCACAAATAGATAATAAGGGTTCTAGATATACACCACACCAATATCTGCAGAGGTATCTGTTTATTGATTTCTGAGAAGCATATTTTGGTTACTCTCCAGAGTTATTACAAGAGTGGTTATTGAGGTTAAAGGATACCCATTTGACTAATCAGGTTAGGCCAGTAGAGTAGACTATTGAGAGTATTGTACGATTAGAAAGGGTTGATAATAAATTCACATGCGCAATGAATTTTTTGTTAGACAATATTACTACAGGGTTTGTTACTGAATTTGTAGTTGACACAATGAAGTCATATACTACTGTAGAGAATGATTTTTTGAAGAGACCCAGAGGAAGGTACACTGGGTCTCTTTACATGTCGATCAATATCTTGTTACATGATAAAGGCATGATGACCATGGAATCAGATAGCTATATCACTCTGCGCACATGGGGGAGCTGGAGGAAGCACTAAGAAAGATCTGAGATATGGATAAGGCTATGAAGAGTATCCAGAAGAAGGAAGCAATGGACCCCATCATGATGGATGATGAAAAGACAAGATAAACCATAAGGAAATAAGGTGTGATGCATAGTGGACGACCCTACCAGTATAAGATGAATAGAAAGAATATGGAAGTAGCCTAGTGAGAGGGCTTGGACAGTGATGAGGAAGAGGTCGAGGATCTTTGTGCCATAGAGGCAGATTGAAGATATTTTATCCACCACATATGAGAGGAAAACCATAGGTCATGGGTCCTGTGTAGAAGAATTATATCCCTTCTAAATATGAATTAGTGTGGAACCCACAACCCCATGTGCATATAAGACATCTAAAGAAGAAAAACTTGTTAACCAATAAGTGATTAGTGGTAAATAATTTTTACAGGACGTGGGTCCAGTGGAAACTCAAGCAGAACTGCAAGTTCAACAAGTATCAATCAATAATACACACTACATGGAGGTGGTAGTACAACAAACTTCATAATGGCAGGACAACATCCAACTATTAGGTTACCAAAATTCCAAGGAAACGGGTCAGATGACCTAGAAAAGCATTTTTTTATCTCTGAGAAAATATGGGAATCTAAGAAAATTACAGGTTGTGCAGTTGTGTTGGCATCCACACATGATTTTTATATTTAACATGATCGAAAGAGATTACACTTTTTCGTAGCTGCCATCACCTCAAAATTGTAAACATTTTTTTGAGTTTCGAATTGATTGTCGGATTAAAGCTTACCTTATTGAATTCTTTATTGCATGCATTTTTGTTTGTTTTATTTTTAATTCATGATTGTAAGCATGAATTAAACATAAAACTTGGTTTGGTTTAACAATTTTTGTGCCTTAGAAATATCTTTTAAAAATCTATCCATATGTACTTGAAATTCAAATCTTATGAAATGGTTGATTAATCCATTTTTTATTTCTTTTGTTTTAATATGGTCCTTGTGAATTCAATGGTTCAATATTTCATTGTCGAATTTTTTTGATACATGAAGAGCCTTGGTTGATTTTTGAAATTCTTCTAATGATTTCAATGTTCGTATCAACATTCATACCAATGAGTATAGACCTGTTGTACTTGCATTTTTTCCTTACCTTGTTGGCTCAAAAAATTAATGAAGCTATTCATTATATGCATAGGGATTTGTACTCTGTATTTTTGGCACTCATCGTGAGAGATGGTAAGGAATACAATGAACCCTCTGGTTTTCATTCTAACTATCCGAGTTATGATAACCCACAAGCTATGTTATTTTTGTGTCTCCACTCTCCATTCAGACTTGTTTCTGTTGCTCGCATGATTGGAACCTAAAACTATTCCGAGTGATCTCTGTTGCATCCTAGTTACAATGGTCATGGCACTCGTCGTCCGCATAGAGCCGAACGGATGCCAAGATTTATTATCCCATGATGATTTTATTGATGACCTAAAGGGGCATGGTTGGGATGTATTCCTCAAAAAATTAGAGGGTTATAATCTTCAGGTAGAAGAGGCCTTCGCACGAACCTTTGATGGGTTCAGAGCTAAGATTAGAGACATACAATTAGAATTGACAGAAGATTTCATCAGCAAAGCAACAGGGCTCCCATCAAATGGTGAGAGATGGTTTAAAAACACCAAGATAGAAGAAGTCCAGTGGAATTTGTTTATGACCTCCCAAAAAATGAACTGTTGTGTAAAAGCTATTCCTATCGCTTTGTTAAAACCTAGATGGCATAGTTTATTATTAATTCTGAAACATTTTTTTATGTACGAAGGTCGATACGGACTGGTCTTTCTCTACCATATCCATTTTCTCATGAATTTCATAGGTTTCAATTTAGACATGCCCTTTTACTTATTGATGAGCCTCTATAAGATGTCCAAGCGTTACAAACGACAGGGTATCAATTCGAGCCTGTTCAACCATGGATTGGTTAAAATCTTGTTGATGTATGATCTATCGACCATAGGTGACAGTTGGGAGACCTTTTTTATGAGGAATTCCTTCGCCCAGGCTGACCCTACAAAAAACCCTATCTTAGACAAGCCAGTGGTTGAAAACCATTTCGGTAATTCAATTAATGGATCAGAGTTTACTGATAAAATCCCTCTAGATAAAGGACCACTGTGTAGGTTTTCGCCTTCAAGATATCCAGAACAAGTGACTGATAAATTGAAGGGAAATGAACCTCATGTGCCTGTGAATGATGCTAGTGTTAAGTTTGATGTCAAGAAATTCGGTAAAGGAACAAAGCAACAATGCACAGATTTGGATTTCAAGAATAAGAAAATGGGTTGCCTAATCTCTAGGAAACTAAGGAATCGAAACGATACCCATATGATCTCGATCGATCCTCATCAAGATCAATGAGGTTTCGAATCTTGAGATAGAGGATTTTCTATCTCGGGAAGATCCATAAATTCAAGGTTCTGGGAGGGAGGTTATCATTTATACGGAACCATATGATTTCATGACAAATTTTCCACCATGCCTTAAGGGTAAAGAAGGATTATCAGGTATTAGGAAAGATATAAAGAAAAAACTAGGTAAGACTGAAGCCCCCTTGGTCGATTGTGTCCCTCGTTGATCTGCAATCTCCCCTGTACACTGTGATGGTTGTCTCGATTGGTTTGAGTGTTACTATACCGACGTTCCTCTCTTACAAGCCCTAATTAAAAATTTGACTGCGCAGAATGATCTGTTGAAGAAAGAAAACCTTGATCTCAAGGCACATGCATAGAGGCAGACTAAAAGTATCAAGATATCTAGAAACATAGTCATTAAGAATACGACCAGTGTCAAGGCAATTATAAACTCTGAACTATCTGATCCCTCTTTGGAAAAATTTTAATGGTAAAATGTTTTGTTGTGATTTCGTTTGATTTTGTTATCTAAGTCGAAATAAGTAGTTTTGAATTGTGATTTCATTTACTAAAATAAAGGCTGGCTACAGAATATTCGATTCTGTAGCCAGTCCTTTTAATAGTAATAATTAGTGATTAGCAATTGTTTTTCTAATATATAAAATTGGTTTTGCTATTCTCAGGAAATGGGAGATTTTGTTGTTGATTACTTGGAGGAAACATTTTCAATTATACACCTAAATGATTAGTAGTTTCTCCTTCCTTATGTTTTATGAAAACTTTGATTTAATTTTGAATAAACCAACTCTGTTATGAGTGGTTTCCAATCCACTATTTTTGTAATATTAATTGATTTTGGGAGATTCAACTCTATCCTGTGAGATATGAGTATTTGGATCCTAGATTACTTTAAATACTGTTCACTTTTGTTAGTGAAGGGATGTTTTTTTGGAACACATTATGGACATGTAAATCCCAAAGACTATATGGACAAGTTGTTCACATTTTGGCTTTAGACCAACGTGACATTGTTCCAATTATGTTTTGTCTCTTATATTATGGAATATTAACATGTTATATAGCTTTAGCCTCATTAGCATGTAATGTTTCATTTTATTCAGTGCTTTAAATTTTGTTTATAACTTGTTGTTTCATATATTATACCCGTGATCATTATTTCATTTTAATATCATCAATTTATGCTTGATGTTAAATTGATGTATCATATGAATGTTTCACATTAAAATTTCTTTTATTGTAAACATTCATCATTCCAAGGTCACTGGATCTATATGTTTATCACCCTGTTTTTATGTCCTTGCTCCCAAAAATACCTTGAGTTTAATCTAGAGATGTTAGCACAAGCCTGTTACAGATTTCTCTCACAAGCAAGATAGCTAGAGGTTTGGATTGCACAGGGATATAGACACAGTATGAGACTAATCTCAGGTTAGTGTTATTCGCATTCAATTTCCACGATTAGTTTATTAGTGAAATAAGACAGTTTAAATTGGTTGTGACTATTATTTTGTTCTTGTTTCAGATTATGTTTTATTAGTATATTTTGAGTTCTTAGATTTTAAATTATTAAATAGAAAATAAAGAAAAAATATGTGCTTTATTTATCTACTTCGTAAACAATTACAAAAACATTGATTTCGCAAGACATCCATCAAAACTTGCAAATTGTAAATATCTTGTTCATAATCACATGTTGATATTTATGTTTATGTTTAGCATTTGTAAATAATTAGATTCGTGTACATAATATTGTAGTTATAGATTTAGGGTAGTTTATTTTCTTTCATTATTTTAGGACCTTAGTTAGCTAACGGAGCCATTAAACCCATCAGGATAGATCACACCAAATGGCTTGGGTTAATTAGACAACCCCGGTCTGGATCTATCCTTCCATTTGACAGTGTGTCACTTATGCCCGTCAAAAAATGGCACTAGAAGGAGGGCCTGAATTCAATTGATAGCATGTGGAGGTCGCAAGACTCCTCCCCCACACACTCGCTCCCCTATCATAATGCATAGTCACTCATACAACAAAGTTACACTTGAAACAACTACTACCTCAAACGATAACCCTAAGATTCTCGTTGAACCAGTGACACCAGTTCCTCAAGGGGATGACGTCCAAGAAATTGTTCATTAGTCACTCATAAGAAATCATAGTGCCTTAGCCCGTATCAAACAACCTAGTAGGCCACTTAATCAACCCTTATATTTCTCGGATATACGAGAACAAATTCAAGGCATTGGTCTACTCCCAAACCCTTTAGGTGATAATACTACCAATCTTATTGAAACGCCTACCCCTAGAGCTGGAGGATATGGTATCCCACCTTCCCCACCTGGTTCATCTCCATCCTCTTCAGGAGGAGAATCTTGAGACTAAGGAAGTTCTTCATCAGAACCATCTCAGCCTTCTACACCACCAACTCCCATGGAAAATCAAAAAAATCATGCCATACCTTGGATCGATCAAGATGTCATGGTTGTACCCAAACCCCAACACCCATTACCAAAAAATCTGAAGAAATGGATGCCCAAATTTGATCCACTCTCAAAGAAGTATGCTAAGGATCATATCAAAAAATTTATGTTGGCCATTAGACTCTGGAGTGTTGAACACGAGGATGTAGTATGCAGATTATTCCCTTATACTTTTGAGGGAAATGCCTCCACATGGTACTTTTCTCAATAGCCCCAAACCATTGTCTCTTGGGACAAGTTTGAAACTTGTTTCTTGGAAAAATTCAGAGATGATAAATCTCTGAAAATATTAATTATGGAACTTTCCATCTTAAAAATGAATCCTAAAGAAAAAGTGAAAGATTTTAACCAAATATTTCTTACTTTAAATAATAAAATCCATGCAGATTCAATGCTCGCTAAAATTTTAATCATTGCATATTATGTTAAAGCCTTGCACAATAATATAGCCATATGGGTCAAAAGGTCTAAAAAGAACATGTTTCTTGAAGCCTTTGAGGAGGCAAGCCAAATTGAACAGGACATTTTGAGCCTAAAAGATAATCTTAGTAGTGAAGATCAAACAACTTCATCCTCTAAAACGAAAATAGAGATCCTTACTAGGAATCCTCAAACTAAAAATCAACTGGAAACTTTAGACCTAGAAATCTTGCAGAAATCTTTCCAAAAACTTTCCAATCAGGTCATTGACTTGAAGAGATCAACCGAGGAGGCATTAGCAATAAAATGAAGTTTTAAACCTCCTTTCAAAAAACCTTTTCCTCCCAACCGGCCAAACCCGACCACTGAAGGTCTAAATCTCAAAATTTTACAGTACGCTTTGCAAACCATCTTAGAAGAACATGATAATTCTACCTTTGCCCCTCCCGAAAATTCTGAAGACGTAGTTGAGGAATAAGAACCGAAAGAGCAGGAATCATCTTCTACTATCTTCGATCACTTCTTGAACAGTATCTTCCAAGAAAATTTTGAAACTGTTCACCCCTACAACACAAGAAACAAAACGCAAAACAAACCCCCTTTTGAAGTCGGTAAAAATGTGTTTCCAAAATAGTCAAAGAAAGATGAAATTAAACAGACCTTGGAAGCTCTAGTTTTAGAATATGATTTGATTGAAGATCTAAAAAAACTGAGAGCTAATATTTATGTTTTCGAGCTGCTGAAATTTCCCCTTATTTTGCAGAAAATGCTTCAAAATATCTTTGAAAACAGTAAAAACAACAATCCTAGCAGAAAGAAATCAGCAGAAATTGGCCCAAATAAATCCAAATAAATCCCCACTAAAATGACATCTAAACTTCCATATAAAAGGGATTTACCAAGAAAAACTATAGCAAATGTAGATAAAATTGTTTTAGGGACAACAGCTAAAAATCAGCAGAATTTTGTTGTTAACACTCAGAAAAATGTCCTACCTTTTTTGTTAACCTTTGAAATTTTTAATAGGAATGTACATAATTGCATAGTCAATTTTGTTGCATCGTCAAATGTGATGCCTCTATCTGTTTGTCAAAAAAATAATGCATTTAAGTTAAACCTTTTGATCTCAAGATCATTCATCTAGATCGAACAAACGTTAAGGTAATTGGTGAGTTTAAGAATGTTCTGGTTAGATTGTCTTCCAATCCTAAGGTTCATCAAATAATTGATATTCTATTTGTTGATATCCATGAAGTTTATAGTTTGTTTTTAAGCAGGGACTGGTCAAAACAACTGCATGGTTAATTTTCCACAGATTGGTCTCATTTGTGGCTACTTGAAAATGGACAGCCCAACAAAATCAGGATAAATAGAGAACACTATCTTAAGCATACCGTGACGAATCTAAATGATGCAAATGAACCTTTCACTGCATCTACTAATTCATTTGAAATGCAGGGAATGAATACCTTCTTTGGTAATTTCATGACTGAAATTTCTCCTATTACTGATCATGGGCAACAATCAGAAGTTATGACCTATACTTAGACATCAACTTTTCCAAGTATGCCAAGTACTGCTAACAAAGACCAAATCTGGTCATTGTACTTTGATGGATCCAAATCCAAAGAAGTAGCAGGTGCAGGTTCTGTGCTCATCGATCCTGCAGGTAATAAGAAGTTTATTTCTTTTCGGCTAGAGTTTGAGTGCATTAATAACACCGTTGAGTATGAAGCACTTCTACAAGGACTTAGGAAATCTTTGGATATGGACGTGCAGAATTTGATGGTATTTGGTGATTTATAAATCGTTGTTTAGTAGGTAATAAATTCCATACATTTCTTATCACCACATTTGAAAAGCTACCAAACTGAGGTATGGAGTTTGATGCAAAAATTTGCAGCATTTAACATAAATTCCATTCCTAGATTAAGTAATTCGGAAGCTGATTTATTGGCCAATGTTGCTTCTAAACTATTACCCGTTGAAGGTCTTTCCCCCAATTCTTTTTCAATTGAATTGTTTTTCAAGCCGTCCATCATGGATAACATCACAAACTGGAGAGTATTCGATGATGACCAGCAGATTATCAACTTCCTACATATGGAAGATAATTTCCAAGGTGTAGTCATTGATGAAGGCACTCATGATGAAAACCTTTGAAACATCACGGTAATATCAGATCCTAGATCTCCTAAATCGACATTTGATTTGGTAAACTCTATCCCCAGATCTGTTGTAAGACTAGAGAAATTTTATGACTTTCATGATAAATTTAGAGGGACAGTAAATTGTAAAATGAATAATTCTTCTTTGATTTATGAGACGGTTAATTTAGGAACAAAGGAAAATCCTCAAAATATTAATCTGGGAACAGGATTTTTCAAGCAAGAACGATCTTCTTTTATAAAATTGTTTAAATAATTTAAAGATGTTTTTTCCTGGATGTATGATGACTTGAAAACATTTGACCCCAATATCATACAACATGTCATCCCCACGAAACCCCAGACACATCCTTTTCAACATAAATTGAGGAAGATGCACCCTAAATTGGAACCCACTGTTAAAAAGGAACTGAATAAATTGCTAACTGCAAAGATAATTTTCCCAGTAAGGCACACGCAATGGGTGTCTAATCTAGTCCCTATAAGGAAGAAAAGTGGTGAAATTTGACTCTATGTCGATTTTTGGAACCTCAACCGGGCATCTGATAAATATAATTACCATGTTCCTCCAATGGAACAAATTCTACAGCAGGTGTCTAGTTTTGAAAGACTATCTTTAGTAGATGGCTTTTCGGGATATAGCCAGGTCCTCATGTCTCCCTTAGATCAGCTCAAAACCACCTTTCACACCCAATGGGGAACTTATGCCTATAGGAAAATGCCTTTTGGACTAATAAACGTCGACGCCACTTTCCAGAGATAAATGAACATTGATTTATGTGGCCTCATTAATCAATCGGTCATGGTCTACCTTGATGATGTCACTGTATTCTCTAAAAATAAGAAAGATCACTTGTCTCACCTTAGGGCTATCCTGGAATGCTGTCGCAAGTTCGGAATATCCCTCAACCCTAAGAAATCAATCTTTGTAGTAGAGAAAGGTAAACTTCTTGGGTTTATAGTGTCTACGGATGGAATGATTATTGAACCTGAAAGAACCCAAGATATTGCTAAGCTTCCCCCTCCTTCTTCTAAGAAATCCATGCAGTCCTTTTTGGGAAACATTAATTTCGTCAGAATATTTGTCCCAAGCTTCTCAAAAATGGTAAGACCATTACAGAATTTAATTAAAAATGATGTTTTGTACCATTGGGGACCACAAGAAATTTATTTTGATTCAATTACAAAATCAATAATAGAATCCCCTTCCTTGATGAGTCTCGATTTTTCTTAGGATTTCACTCTTTATACCTTTGCTTCTGACCGATCTTATGTTGTTGTGTTAATGCAAAAGAATGTTGAAAGAAATGAGATACCCATTGCCTTCATGAGCTCAGATTTCAAAGGAGCAGAGCTTAACTACCCAACAGTATATCAACAAGCATATTTTGTTTTTAAAGAAGTGAAACACTTCTGGTCATACCTGCTGAAATCCAAAACCAAGGTTATCATTCCTTACCCAACTGTAAGAAACATGTTAGTACACAAAGAATTGGGTGAGAAAAGGGAAAATTGGATGACATCATTACAGGAATATGACCTTGAAATAACCCCTACATAGATTGTTAGAGGTCAAGGCCTATGTAAACTAGTGGTTGACTTAGTTGAAGAATAGGAGAACATTAACGAAAAACAAATCAGCATAACGAAAAACAAATCAGTTGTGCACAAGTTACTGTCAATTCTTGGTATGAGAACATTAAATTTTTTTTGACACATGGATCTTCTCCCTGTAATATTGATCCTAAAAACAGAAGAGCACTTAGGCTAAAATTTGCATATTTCCAATTAATCAATGATTTATCATTTCGAAATAACTTTGATGGTGTTTTTATGCGTTGTTTAGAAAAAGAAGAGTCGGAGAAAGTGCTATATGAACTTCATGTAGGTGAATTTGGTGGTCACTTTGGTGGAGATACCACTGCTCACAAAGTGATAAGAGTTGGGTACTATTGGCCCACTTTATTTAAAGACACCCATGCGCTATGTCATAAATGCATAATCTGCCAAAAGGCTACAGGACGGGTGAAAAAGGCAACATTCCCTTTGCAGCCTGTTACTGTAGATTCTCCTTTTCAACAATGGGGCCTTGACATCATAGGATGAATTAATCCTTCTTCACAGTGGAAGCACAAGTATATCCTTATAACAACGAATTATTTTACTAGATGGTACGAGGTTGTACCTTTGAAAGTGGTGAACACAAATCAGGTAGTATCTTTCCTTAACTCTCATATCATCGCTCGATTCAGCATTCCTAAATGTCTGGTATTTGATAACACCTCTTACTTTTCATCCCTTTATATAAAAGTTTTCTCTTTCGAAAAGGGGATTAAACTGAAGTATTCTGCAAGCTACTTCCCTCAAGGAAATGGCCTAGAAAAATCAACGAACAAAAATTTAATCAATATTGTTAAAAGGACAGTTTCAGAAAATCACAAAAATTGGCACAATGCACTGTATAATGCACTTTTTATTGATAGGGTAACCCCAAAAGCCTCTTTTGGTAATTCCCCTTTCTTTCTCATCTACAAAATAGAATCAATTCTCCCTCCTCATGTTTTACTTCCCTCACTGCAACTGTCGCAGAAAGTTCAAGAAGAAGAGTGCCCTTCTCTAGAAAATCGAATAAACGCCTTATTGAAACTAGAGGAAGTAAGAACACAAGCAAAGAAGAAACTATATTAGCATCAACAAATTGTAAAAAATTGGTTTTATTCAAATTCTTATTCAGATAGGAATTTCAATTTCGGAGACGTGGTTCTCAAGTGGGACAAATCTCACAAGGGAAAGGGGGAACACACCAAGTTCCAGAATCTGTGGCTGGGACCATTTGTAATTTCTGAAAAATTGGGTCCCAAATGTTTCTGTCTGCATAATTTGGAGGGATAGCTAGACACTTTTCTAGTGAATGGCCAGGCTCTCAAAAGGTATTTCACCTAATGATTCCAGATCCACCTTTTGTACATATTGTTTTTTTTTTTAATTTTCTTTTCTGTTTTTTTATTTTGGTTCTTTTCATTTTGCTTGATTTTGATTTATTTTTAAATAAAAATGTTTGAGTCACCGTTTCATTTGTGGAAGGGAAATCAGAATTTTCATTCATTAGCAATAGCTAGCAACTCCTCAAAGCACCAGTGTTGTGAATGATAAAAATAATATCAGTAGAAGTAAATTTGTGTTCAAAACAGTGTTCCTGGTTTCTCTCTAAAATTACGAGAAGACACGATTATCATTAATAAAACTCTTAACGTTGTCCCTGTTTTAAGGAAAACAACTTGATTATACCTTCTTGTCCTCGATATGGTTTCTTAATAGAAATCTAAGTGTTCAGGTCATAATAAAGGTTGTCAAACGAGAAAATAAGTTGTAAAAGATCAAGTTTTGTTTTCAAAATATGAGATTTTTAGCATCACCCCGCTCTCTTGAATATCATAAAGTTTATGTAAATTTGTAAACAAATTCTAGAGATTTGAAAGCACTCCAAGGTGTGGAAAGTGTCTGTAAACCTACCGAGACACTGAACAGGTCTCCTGGCAACGGGAAAATGCATGCATGATGCCAAGGCAACTTTTTCGGGGTACTGAACAGGCCTGCTGGCAGCGAATCAATGTCGGGCTTAAGAAAATTTGCAGGTATGTCCTTTTGAATTGATCAAAAGTAAATATGTTCTTTATCATGAATGGATGACTGGTGGATAGGACAGAGGTGTTAGAGTGGGTTAAATGACATCCCTGTCAAGGCTATGGACGTCTGCTGGCAAAAGTGGGCCTGTCAATAATATCGGAGTCAGTTGCCTAAACATTGTTTCTCTCGTAATCTAGATTTGATACCAGATTGAATTTTTGACATAAACACATCTAATGCTAGACTACGTTATTTTCTGAGTTTTAATCAAGATGCTTGACCTGTTGTCAACTATTTCTTAAAAATTCATTATTTCTGATTCACCCTAACATGAATTTTCTGGTGATGTAGAGATAACTGCTTCGCCCAGTACATTTTCATTGCTGGAATCCACACATGATTTTGATATTTGACACGATTGAAAGAGATTACACTTTTTCATAGCTACCATCATCTCAAATTTGTAAACATTTTTCTGAGTTTTGAATTGATTTTCGAATTAAATCTTACCTTATTGAATTCTTTAATGCGT
Source organism: Picea sitchensis (assembly GCA_010110895.2). Lineage (NCBI taxonomy): Eukaryota > Viridiplantae > Streptophyta > Pinopsida > Pinales > Pinaceae > Picea > Picea sitchensis. Next base: position 131,949 of record SNQJ01S0000290.1, on the reverse strand, counting down.
GCATTTTTCGTTTGTTTTATTTTTAATTCATGACTGTAAGCATGAATTAAACATAAAAATTGGCTTGGATTAACAATTTGTGTGCCTTAGAAATATCTTTTAAAAATCCATCCATGTGTAATTGAAATTCAAATCTTATGAAATGGTTGATTAATCCATTTTCAATTTTTTTGTTTTAATATGGTCCTTATGAATTCAATGGTTCGATAGTTCATTGTTGAATTGTTTTGATAAATGAAGATCCTTGGTTTATTTTTGATATTCTTCTCATGATTTAAATGGTCGTATCAACATTCATACCAATGAGTACAGACCTATTGTACTTGTGTTTTCACCTTACCTTGTTGGCTCAAAACATTATTGAAGCTATTCATTATCTGCATAGGGTTTTGTACTCTGTAGTTTTGGCACTCATCGCGAGAGATGGTAAGGAATACAATGAACCCTCTGGTTTTTGTTCTCACTATCCAAGTTATGATAACCCACAGGCTCTGCTATTTTCATGTTTCCACTCTCCTTTCGTACTTTTTTTTGTTGCTCACACGATTGGAACCTAAAACTATTATGAGTGATCTATGTTGCATCCTAGTTATAGTGGTCATGGAACCCATCGTTCTCATAGAGCCAAACGGATTCCAAGCCTTATTATCCCATGATGATGCTATCGATGACCTAAAGGGGCATGGCTGGGATGTATTCCTCAAAAAATTCGAGGGTTATAATCTTCAAGTAGTAGAAGCCTTTGCACGAACCTTTGACGGGTTTAGAGCTAATATTGGAGACATACAATTAGAATTAACAAAGATTTTGTTAGCAAAGAAATAGGGCTCCAATCAAAGGGCGAGAGATGGTTTAAAAACACCAGGATAGAAGAAGTCTCATGGAATTTGTTTATGACCTCCCAAAAAACCAATTATTGTGTAAAAGGTATTCCTATCGCTCTGTTAAAACCTAGATGGCATAGTTTATTCTTAATTCTGAAACAATTTGTTACATGCGAAGGTCAATACAGACTATTCTTTCTCTACCATGTTCGTTTTCTCATGAATTTTATAGGTTTTGATTTAGATATGCCCTTTTACTTATTGATGAGCCTCTACAAGATGTCCAAGCGTTACAAACGACAGGGTATCAATTCGAGCTTGTTCCACCATGGATTGGTTAAAATCTTGTTGATGTATCATCTATTGACCATAGGTGACAGTTGGGAGACCTTTTTGATGAGAAATGTCTTTGCCCAGGTTGATCCTACAGAAAACCCTAACTTAGACAAGCCAGTGGTTGAAAACCATTTCGGTAATTCAATTAATGGGCCAGAGTTTACTGATAAAACCCCTCTAGATAAGCATCACCGTGTAGGTTTTCACCTGCAAGATATCTAGAACAAGTGACTGATGAATTGAAGGGAAATGATCCTCATGTGCCTGTGAACGATGCTAGTGTTAAGTCTGATGTCAAGAAATTTGGTAAAGGAACAAAGCAACAATGCACATATTTGGGTTTCAAGAATAAGAAAGTGGGTCACCTAATCTCTAGGAAACTAAGGAGCCAAAATGATACTCATCTAAGCTCGATCGATCCAATCAAGATCGATGAGGTTTTAGATCCTGAGATAGAGGATTTTCTAGCTCGGGAAGATCCAAAAATTCAGGGTTCTAGGAGGGAGGTTATCATTCATAATGAACCATATGATTTCGTCACAAATTTACTACCATGCCTTAAGGGTAAAGAAGGATTCTCGGGTATTAGGCAAGATCTGAAGAAAACAACAAGTAAGACTGAATCCCCCTTGGTTGATTGTGTCCCTCGTCGATCTGCAATCTCCCTTGTACACTGTGATGGTTGTCTCGATTGGGTTGAGTGTTACTATACTGATGTTCCTCTCTTACAGGCCTGAATTAAACCTCTCATTTCTCAGAATGATCTATTGAAGCAAGAAAACCTTAATCTCAAGGCACATGTAGAGAGGGAGACTAAACGTATCAAGAGATATGGAAACATAGTCATTAAGAATATGATCAGTGTCAAGGAAATTATAAAATCTGAACTATCTGATCCCTCTTTGGAAGATTTTTAATGGTAAAATGTTTTGTTGTTATTTCGTTTGATTTTGTTATCTAAGTTGAAATAAGTAGTTTTGAATTGTGATTTCATTTACTAAAATAAAGACTCGCTACAGATTCTTCGATTCTGTAGACAGATCTTTTAATAATAATAATTAGTGATTAGCAATTGTTTTTCTAATATATAAAATTAGTTTTTCTATTCTTGGGAAATGAGAGATTCTGTTGTTGATTACTTGAAGGAAATATTTTCAATTATATGCCTAAATGATTAGTAGTTTCTCCTTCCTTATGTTTTATAAAAACTTTGATTTAATTTTTAATAAACCAAATCTGTTATGAGTGGTTTCCAATCCACTATTTTTGTAATATTACTTGATTTTGGGAGATTCGACTCTATCCTGTGAGATATGAGTATTTGGATCCTGGATTACTTTAAATATTGTTCACTTTTGTTAGTGAAGGGATCCTTTTTTGGAATGCATTATGGACATGTAATTCCCAAAGACTATATGGAAAAGTTGTTCACATTTCATCTTTAGACCAGCATGACATTGTTCCATTTATGTTTTTCCTCTTATATTATGGAATATTAACATGTTATACAACTTTAGCCTCATTAGCATGTAATGTTTCATTTTATTCAGTGCTTTCAATTTTGTCGATAACTTTTTGTTTCATATATTATACTTGGGATCGTTATTTCATTTTAATATCATCGATTTATGCTTGATGTTAAGTTGATGTATCATATGAATTTTTCACATTAAAATTTATGTTACTGTAAACATTCATCATTCCAAGGTCACTAGATCTATATGTTTATCACCCTGTTTTTATATCCTTGCTCCCAAAAATACCTTGAGTTTATTCTGGATATGTTAGCACAAGCTTGTTACAAATTTCTCTCACAGGAAAGATAGCTAGAAGTTTGGATTGCACAGGGATATAGACATAGTATGAGACTAATCTCAGGTTAGTGTTATTCGCATTCAATTTTCGTTATTAGTTTATTAGTGAAATAAAAAAGTTTAAATTGGTTGTGACTATTATTCTGTTCTTGTTTCAGAACACATTTTATTAGTATCTTTTGAGTTCTTAGATTTTAAATTATTAAACAGAAAATAAAGAAAAAATATGTGCTTTCTTTATCTACTTCGTAAACAATTACAAAAACATTGATTTCACAAGACATCCACCAAAACTTGCAAATTGAAAATATCATGTTCATATTTATGTTTATGTTTAGAATTTGTAAATAAATAGATTTGTGTACATAGTATCGTAGTTATAGCTTTAGGGTAGTTTATTTTCTTTCATTATTTTAGGTCCTTAGTTGGCTAATGGAGCCATTAAACCCGTCAGGATAGATCACACCAAACGACTTGGGTTAATTAGACAACCTCGGTCCGGATCTATCCTTCCAGTTGACGGTGTGTCACTTATGCACGTCAACAAGTTGGTAATCACATTCATAGACAATGCATTATACTGGTACATGGGTCTCGCAAAAAATAATCCAACGAGAGTGCCTACAACTGTAGAGGTGAAGAGGCAATTAATCAATGAATTTCAAAAACCAAGTTCAAAGGATCAACTCTGCATGAATGAATTGATAGAAATTAAGAAGAAACCAGGAGAATCAGGCTGGTAAGTGGACCAAAAGTTAAAATCACTAAAAGGTAAGTTGAAATACCCTATTACTAATATGCAGCATAGAAATTTGTTTTTTAACTTTTCATTGCCACACTTGAAGTATCCTTTGAGACAACAAAAATTCCAGAGTCAGTCTGATGCTCTACAAGCTGCCATATAGTTAGAAGAAAATTAGTATAAGCAGAGATATCTAGCTATGGAAGAGTTAGACAATACCTAAAGAACTTAACATTTCAGTTAAATCATGGTAAAGGCAAGGAGAAAAGGAAATTTGTTTGGTGCACATTATGCAGAACTCAAGGGCATCACAAGAAAGAGTGTCCATTATTTGTGCAATATATTGGAGTGGGTATGAAAAACCCTTTATCTTCAAGAGGACCATGGTGTTAGATTTTTAAAACACATAGGCATGATCCCTATCATTTCCCCATGATGTAGAAGTATCAAAAAATACTGAAGAGTACATTTTGTAATTTTTGTAAGTCAGTTGGACATGAAGACAAGGACTACAGAACCTTGGAGATAATGAAGGAGAGGACATCAGATGAATATAGAGTGAAGTATTAGTTAATGACGGGACAACCTATGCAACAGCCACAGTAGAACAACACACATTAGCCATAGTATAATACTATGCAACAGTTTCATCCAAAACCATAGTACAACAATCAAAAGTTTGGAGCACCACCATAGTATAATAACACACAATAGTGCGCAACACCACCATAGTAAAATAATTCACAGTCACAGTATAATCAGGGACCTCAATATAATACAGCGTGCAAAGATAATCAGGGAAACAAAGGAGGCTTTAGAGGAGGAGGTCATGGAGGAAGAGGATTTGGAGGAGGTCGAGGACCAGTAGTTTGTCACAACTGTTAGAAACCAAGACACTATGCCAGATATTGTCCACAACCACCTATGACATGTATGTATTTTCGTGTAGTATACCATGAAACAAAATACTTCCCGACATTGTTGACAAAGATACAGGATAAGAGGAACCATAACAATCAGAGCATTGCATTGGAAAACAAAGAGGATGGGAATAAGATTAGAATAATTACTAGAGGTGGAGGCAAGATAGGAGAAGATGCAACAAAGAAGGATCAGGATTAGTACCAGTGGGTCAAGAATAATACAACGCTTGAGCAAAAGTTTGATGTGCACAAAGAGAAAGAGATATTCAAAGAGGCTAGATAGAAAATTTTGAAATAAAATATTGTGTCTACTTTAGGAACAAAGCCAATAGATGAAGTACCAGTGTATGAAATGTCTCCATTATTTGATTAGACCAGAAAAGAGCAATCTTCATAGCAATTAAGTAACTTAAGAAACTTTTTTGGATCTTCTGTAAAGTTGTTGAATGATTGAAACTATTTACAAATATTGTATAATTTGTTAGAGAAATGTAACTATGGGGAAGAAGGGGTAAAGGGGGTGAATTGGGTCCATAAGAAGAGAAGAACAAGCAAGGAATTTAGGTTGAATGCAAACATATGATATTTCAATATGGGGAATATCATACTAGAATTAGGGTATGAAGTCAATGTTATGCCAAAGAAGACCTGGGAAGCTATGGGAGAACCTCAATTGGATTATTCACCTATTCAGTTGAAGTTAGCAAATTAGCAAATTAGCATAGAGTGGTACCAATTGGAAGATTGAAGGGGATACCAATAGATCTAGATGGTCTGCACATCATGGCATACTTTGAAGTCATTGACATAGTATATAATACTTCACCATATCCATCTTTGTTGGGTCTGGATTAGGCCTTTGATAACCAGGCTATTATCAATTTGAAGACAATGAAAATGATCTTTCACTACTACATATTGAAAAAATTGCGATGAACTACTTGCAACAAAAGTATATTTTCATCACAAAAATGAAGATAAAGATTTAAATTTATCTTTCTTTTTTTTTAATTAGCCTGCGTTCATCACCTAGGCGACAACCTCTATCATTTTTCGCATAGTTTGTCGCATGGGAGATGACACAAATTATCGTTGCCTTGTTTTAAGTCACCCAACTATTTGGCAAAGTCAATATTGACTTGGTCAATGCTCATCACAAATTTTGTCGCATGCATGATGACACAAACCTTATTGTTGCATTGTTCAAACAGTCATCGAACTATTTGACAAAGTCAATATTGACTTGGTCAACATTCGTCGAAATGGTGACGAAATAAAATATATAAATATTTAGAAAATCACTGATGTTGCGACAATCTTTCTATAACAATGACAGTTCAGAAAAAGGTATTTTTGTGCATAAGAATAATGGTGGAAAATATTAGAGGTGGGAAAAAAAGTAAAGAGGGTGAAAAGGGTGACAGTAGATGTTATTTCCCTTCCAAAACAAGTAGTTTTACACGTCCCGTAAGAATTTTAATAGCAACAACTAAAAAACATTGTAGGAAATATGGGCACACTAATGGGGGACTGAATGAATATCGTCCCGTGGTAATTATCTATATATTTATTAAATCTGTTTTTATATTGATTTTTTTTATAAAATTATATATATATATATATATATATATATATATATAATTTGAATATTTGTTATATACATTAATTTTGCATGATTGTTTGTAATTATAAAGTTAGAGTTTCCCCCTAACTTTATGCAAAATGTTGCGCCAAGCAGTAGTAGAAATGATGTTGTACAAGTTGATGAACATGAAGCAAATGAGGATGTCATGGAAGAAGATGGTGGGACAAATAAAGTTAATGATCCCATGGAAGAAGATGATGGGACAAATCAAATGATCCAAGATTTGTTTTCTCAGTCGGATCAGGATGGGGAAAAATATGGTATTTATGATGGACCTCTATTAGAAAAGGCAAATAAATGACTTTATAAAGGCTCAAGAGAAAATCTTCTCCCTGCTACATTGTTGTTGGTGAACTTAAAGGTTATGAATCATTTGTTAAACACTTGTATGACACAGATCCTAAGGTATGTAATATGTGTCATATCATATACATAAATGTTGACTTTTATATATTTTTTCTAGTGTTAATTAATGTGTAAAAAAAGAATGCAATATTTACGATTAATATTCTTTACATTAACTACTAAATATTTGTTATGTTTTATATTGTTAGGTGAATTTTTGTTACCATCATCAAATATTTTACCTCGCACATATCGAGATTTAATTTCCATTATGAAAGAGATTGGAATGGAGTATCAAACTATAGATGCATGTCCTAATGATCATATTATATATTATGGAAAACATGCATCAAAAATAGAATGTCCCCAATGTCTTATCAGTATATATCAAACCGATCAAGTAACAAAAAAGGTGTCTCGAAAGCTTCTTCGTCAGATTCCCATAATTCCAAGTTTGCAGCGATTTTTCAGGTGTGAAAGCATAGAACAATTTATAGATTATCATGCACATGACAGAAGTGGATATGGTGTTCTTCAAATTCCTATACATATTTATGCATTTAGGGAAATTGAGGGAAAATGGGCAGATTTCAAAGATGAACCTCGTAAAGTTAGGCTTTCATTGGAATTTGACAGTGTTAATCCATTCAGAGAGCTTAGGTCTATTTACTCAGTGTGGCCTATTTTTGTTATCAACAATAACATTCCTCCTTGGATGTCAATAAAGAGGGAGCACATGATGTTGACAATGATTGTTCCAGGCTTTTGTTTACATTAATTTTTTGAATGTAACATTTTCATTTGTTTCTTTTTTTTCATAATATCTTGTGTTTATTTATTTACTTATATATACATATCATGGTAGTAATTACATGTAATTTCAAACAATTAGATAAGTACCAAGTTAAAGATATGAATGTATATATTGAGCCTCTTATCGACGAGCTACTAAAGTTATGGGCCGACATCACTATGTATGACATCTGTAAACCAATTGGGGAGAAGAAGTTCCAATTCTGTGGAATACTTGTATGGACAATTCATGATGCCCCAAGACTAACACATTTTTTTGGTATGTAGCATTTTGTTGCACTTTAATACTATATAATTTTTTAAAGATATCATGCATGTTTTTTAAATAATCCCATCATATAATTGACATTAATCCATCTGACGTTGCAAGTCTTCAAACAAAGGGTAAATTTTCTTGTCCAGTTTGTGGTCCTAAGATGAAGTATCGTCATTCAAAAAGTTTAGGAAAGGTGTTGTTTGATGAGTATAGTCACCTCCTCCCTAAGAACCATAGGTATTGTACTACTGAAAAACATTTTTTCAATGGGAAAGAAGATACTGGATTAAAACCACGAAGAATGACACCTCACCTATGGAGGTTGGAATATAATAGGAATCATCAAGGTATGCAATTTATTTGTGTATCGTATATGTAATGTTTTGAATTTTTATTTTAATAATTATTGAATTTATTTTACCGTATTTTAATTGTCGTGATTTCTTTTATGCTTCATTATGAAGGTTGACATCATGAAGGTGTTAATAATGGGCTTCCATGAGGAAAAAAATATTATCCCACTAAATTCATAAGGTTTCCCTACTATTAGGAGCTAAAAATAGCTCGTTTGTTTGATGCAATGCATATCGGGAAGAATGTGACAAAAACATTATGGTGAATCATAGATGGTAGGAGGGATAAAGAAAAATTGTCAAAATTTGTACTGACATTCAAGAATCCAATCATGCAATGCGAAGTGTGATCCTATCAAATAATGATGTAGACCAAAACAACCTTCCATGGTTTTTAACAGAGCAACAAAGCAATGATGTAAAAGAGGTCATTCAAAGAATTAAATTTCCCACAGGTTTTGCTTCAAACATAAATAATATCTTAAGGAAGAAAGGTGAATTTAGTGGGGTAAAAACACATGATTGGCATACCTTAATTAAGGTAATAATTTTGGTATACATATTTATATATTGACGGCCATATACATATTTTAAGAAATTTTTTTTTTTTGTCTACTTTGGTCAAAACAAATAATGATTCATTTTTTTTGTACAGTATGTTCTACCGCTATCTCTTCAAAACGACTTTGACAACAACATCAAACAAGTTGTATATTATCTTGGAAAATACATGAGGTAAGTAGTTGTAATTTATATGAAAAATGTTCTTTCAATTTGTTGTTGTACTTAATGACACGTGTTTTACTTGTAATGTAATATATATTATGTTATAATGTTGAAACATGTTATTTTCTTGTGTCATGATCTATAGATGGTTAGCATTGAAAGAAATCCATGAAGATGATATTAAGTATTGGAAGAGAGAAATTCCTCGGCTAATGTGTGAATTGCAAGAGTATCTACCTCCAAAAAATTTCAATGCAAAAGAACACTACCTCATACACCAAGTTGAGGAGATTGAAAAGTGTGGACCTATACACATAAGGTCAATGTGGATGGTGGAGAGGCACTTGAAATCATTGAATTTTTTGGTTAGATAAAGAGAATGTCCTAAAGTATCACCATTCGAAAAGAAATAATTTTTATTCAGCATGCCAATGGATTTCAATGATTAAAACACCGGTGTTTGAAAGAGGACAAGATCACTATGTTTTTCTAAGCCAATGTGAACAGGTATTTTACTCAAAGATTCCAAGTGAGAGGGATTGGTCATTTGTTGTTAGATATGATCCAAGAGGAAGTCCAGTTAAGTATACTCATGTACAGGAAGAAGATGATGCTCCATATCAGACAGAGTCGGAAGATCATATGTCAATAGATGAAGAAGATGGAGAAGATGACCAACTAGGCGTAGGAGACATTAATGTAGTTCTTGATGATGATGTCGATGAAAATATGATTGAAATGACATTGATGATGATGATGATATCGTCAATCCTTTCAACACCATTTCTGAATCGTATGATGATACAGATGTCGAGTTCTATGAAGAAGAATATCCAAAAGAAGGATGATATAGATGTTGAGTTGGATTAGGAACATAATTATATATTTTAATTTGTATGAATTATTCTCTTGAAATAATTTACTTATGTCATGGTTTAATTACATATTTTTAAGTTTTATGTGACTTTTTTATATCATGTATTCTTACATGTTGTTTAATTATTATGTGAAACCTAGAAATAGTCGTCATACTAGAGTAAATGGTAAACTAAAAATATCATTTAGAAACACATAATTTCATTTACCTTCATTAATTTTTGTTTTGGTAGTTTCTATGCATGAATATTACTATGTTGCTTTCGATTGTTTTATATTTTATAGATTGGGTATTGGGGAATTGAGAGTGATGTGAGGGGGAGGGGAGAGTCCATATGAACTTCCACCTTCAGATGGTAGGCCTTTTTCAGTAGAGGATAAATTATTTTTGAAACCAAGAGAAGCTCATTCATTTTTATACCATCATGATCGTATATGTCATCATTGTTTTCATAGTATTGCATCAACGAAGTTTCAATGAACATGTTTTTCATTTCTATAGCATCTTAGTTGAAACTATTGGAAACATGGGACTTTGGCCCATGCATTTTGTGGCAAGAAGAAGGTGTTATATGAGATTTCATATTTAAATAATGATTATGTACTAAAATATATCTAAAATATTGTACCAAAAAAGTTCTTATATGAGAGAAAAAAATAAAGACAACAAATAATTGATGATCAAGTGGTTGTGAAATTTATCAAGTTCATTTTTATCAACGTTATTGCATGCCCTTGCAGTACTTTAATATGTAGGAATGTGTGTTTACAAATTCAAAAATGACTCACACACCCACTCTATATATCCTATCCCGGCCTCTTTTCTTTCGAACTTTCTTGGATTAATGTCACGATGCATGGAACTCCCAACAATATACCCATCATCATGGTTGTGCTCTTTATTTTCATCACCTATGTTGTACAAAACCAGCATCATGCCAATTAGGCCCATGTGTTTGGTGGAAAGAAGAAGGCACTAGAGGGAATTTTGTATTTAAATAATGATTTCGTACTAATAGTATTTAATTTATGGATGAAATAAGTACTTAGATGAGAGAGAAAAAACAAAGAAAAGAAATAATTGATGAATACTGTGCTATTATATCAACTAGTACTTGTTTATCAATCTTATTACATGTCCTTGCAGTACTAGATGCGGGAACATGTCTATCAAATGAATTTTAAAAGGAAAAATGAAAAGACATTGTACTAGGACTAGACATGGGAATAATGACCTATGAATGGGGCCAACGTTAATTTTTTTTCAAATTGTTTCTGTATGCACTGAAATTTGACATGGATATACTATTTGCATGACTTAACAATATGGAAAGGTTTTTGGACACAAATTTAACTCACAGACACACACACACACATGTTTCCATCATCAATTCATCATGTAAACCACAGAGACCCTATTTTTCTTTCAAAGTGCACAAATTTGTTGAGTACACAAGTTTTAAGTTTTCTTCAGTCTTTTTTCATTTTTCTTTCAGGTTCTACATTGTATATAAAATGTATGTGTGTCATAATTGTGATGAAAAATACCTCTTTTTGTTCATTGTTTAATCAACACCATAAAAATATGCATGTTGAGATAGTGTTGTATCAATGTCGCTAAGTATTTCATGCTTTTATGGCATCATTATGGTGTCATGGTAGTGTCAGATATTTTAAATATCATTATGGTGACATGGCAATGTCAGATTAATTTAAATATCCATGCATTGACAATATGGGAGGGTTTCCAAACTCAAATATGACTCACTCACCCACTCTATATATCCGATATTGACCTTTTTTCTTTCTAACTTTCTCAAATTAATGTCTCAGTGCATGGAATTCCCAACAATATACCCATCGTCATGGTCGTTCTCTTTATTTTCATCGCCTATGCTGTACAAAACCAACATCATGCCAATTAGGGTACCCATGCGTTTGGTGGTAAGAAGAAGGCACTAGAGGGAATTTTGTATTTAAATAATGATTTTGTACTAATAGTCTTTAATTTATGGAGCAAAGAAGTACTTATATGAGAGAAAAAAACAAAGACAAGAAATAATTGATGAAGCTTGTGCAATTTATATCAACTAGTACTTGTTTATCGACATTATTACATGTCATTGTAGTAATTTATGTGGGAAGGTGTGTGTTGAACAAATCTTAAAAGGAACAATGAAAAGACATTGTACAAGGACTAGACATGGGAAACAATGATCTGTGAATGGGGCCAACGTTGAAATTTTTTCAAACTATTTCTGTATGCGCTAAAATTTGACATGGATAGACTATTCGCATGACTTAAAAATATTGGATGGTTTCTTGACTCAAATATGACTCACACACCCATGTTTTTCCATCATCAATTCATCATGTAAACCATAAACCCTATTTTTCTTTCAAAGTACACAAATTGGTTGACACAAGTTTTAAGTTTGCATCATCCTTTTTTCATTTTTATTTCAGGTTCTACATTATATATAAAATGTATGTGTGTCATAGTTGTTCTAATGTTTTTATAAAGATGGAAAATCATGATTTAATTTTAGAACACTTTTTAAAATTCAAATACATCTATGATCAACTATTAATAATTGGTAGATAAGTATGTTAAGAACCAAACATCAATATAGCATAGAAAAACTTCAAGAAAAGTACTCAACGCCTTGAAAAAGAGATAATTTCAGATAATAAGCCTCTTCGAGGGGGCAACCTCCTTTTACCCCACTTAAATGTTCAAGTACAAGATTTTACCCCACTTTAAATGTTCAAGTACAAGATGATTCACAAAATGAAAATGTCTCCTTGGTATATATAGGGAGACTAGGAGGTATAATTAAAAAAAATGGACTAAAGACGACATAAATAAATAACATTACTAATCTAATCACAACTAATGGCCTAAAGCCATATAACCAAATAAAATTATTAATGTAATATGCCCAATTAAGTGGTAATGGAGCCAATATTAGGCTTAACATGCCCCTCCCCCTTGAGAAAAGTGTTTTCCGCGAACGCTTTGAGTAACTCGATGTGTCAGATAAAAGACTCATCTTCCCAAGTGGAATCTTCAAATGGTAGTTTCCTCCATTTAACGAAAAACTTTGAAATGGATCTATTCCTTTAGTTTAGCTTAATTCTTTAAAGCCTGGGTGGATGGCTTCAGCTCCAATATCATTTTTCCTTCCTCGGGCCGGGTTCCTCGCACATAGTTTGAAATCGATCTTTACCATAACTTTCTTTAAGCATGAAACATGGAAAACTCAAGTGTACTATGGAATATCACAGTGGAAGTCTAATTGAACAGTGCCATAGGCACCAATCTTTTGAAACACACTATAAGGGCCATAGTAATTTTGGTGATAATTTATTATCCTTCTGGCTTGCTTGAGGACATCCAGGTATGGTTGTAGTCTTAAAAATACCTAACTCCCCTACTTCAAAACTTCTTTCACTACGATGTTGATCTGCTTGTTGTTTCATGATTTTGTGCCATGGTCGTTGTCCTTTTAAGATTTTGAGAACTTGTTTTTGATTCTCATGATCTTCCACGCTTGAACTTTAGATTTTTCTTTTTTAGAGAAGAAGTGTATTGAAGGAGGGGTGGTATCCATAAAGTGCCATAAATGGTGTCATTTTGTTTCAGTATGAAAGGAAGTACACCACCATCATTCCGCTAAGGGTAACCATTTGAACCCATTGTGTTTACTATCGAGACAAAGCAAATCTAAGGTATCCTTCTAGACATTGGTTCACTATCTCGGGTTTGTCCATCAGATTGAGGATGATAGGGATGAGCTATGTGAGCCAATTCGATACCCAAACAAGAAAAATAATTTAGTCCAAAAAGTGTCCAAAGAAGATGGATCTCTATCACTTCAATAATCTTTGGCTGCCATGTAGCTTTTGAACTGTCTCCCATGAATGCAAGGGCGACTAGACGAAGCCATAAGTAGAGTGCACAAAAGTAAAATAGGTGACTTGGTCAATCAACAACACTCATGATGACACTCTTTCCTTCGCATTTGGTAACCTGATGGAAATCCATGGAAACCTCCTCCCAAATACCGACTTGGGATTGATAATGGTTGTAAAAGACCCGGTCTTAATTGTTTCCACCTTATTTTGGTTGGCAAACCAAACATTCCTGGCCACAAACCTTTGAACATCGGGCCATGGCCATCCCAAAAAAAATCCTTCTTCTTGACTCTATGGTGTGGGTTTTCAAAAATCTCCGAAAAGTCTCTCCTATCGAGAGAGGTGCGCCCACTAGCACCTTTTGTTTGAGTTGGAGTTCTTACATAAAAATAAGCAATCTTTGCAAATTCATAGTGAATCATTTTTCCATAAATGTATCTGATGCACCCGACCTCACGAACCTTTCAATGAGAGTCCACACTTTTTTCATTTTACCTTCCATTCATCCCTGTTTCTATTATCCAATCTCCTGGGTTGGGATGAATGAGATAGCATAGAGAAAGGCCTCAACACTTTCATCCTTTCGTGAGAGTGCATCTGCTACAACATTTTGCTTCTCCTTTTAATAGACGATTTCTGTGCAAATCATAACCCAAGATTCTGGTTTTCAATTCCATTTTTGTTAGTTTTCCTAAGATAGTCTTTGTTCCAAGAAGTATTTAAGACTATCAGATCTGCTTTTGACCTTGAAGTGCCTACCTATTAGGTAAGGACTTACTTTCTTCAATGCATGTAGTATTGCCATCATTTCCTTCTCATAAATGGTTTGTTTTAAGTCTCTTCCCTTGATTGGTCGACTTTCAAAAGCCAAAGTCCTTCCTTCTTGCATTAGGACTAACCAATTCCATCCTGAGGCATCACATTCTGCACAATAAAGGTTTTTGTGAAGTCTGAGTGGTCAAGACAGGAGTCATACATCGCTTCTTTAAGTTGTTCAAAAGCTTTTAGTTGCCTTCCGAGTCCGAAGTGAAAAAATGCATCCTTCTTAGTTAGTGTCATTAGAGGTGCTAGCTATTCTTCCATAGTTCCTAAACAAACTTACAGAGTAACTGGTCAAACCCAAAAACTCTCTAAGATTTTTAATGTTTTGGGAATCTATGATGGCTCTAATCTTGCTTAGGGTCTACCTTGACACCTTCGTGAGATACAATATGACTCCAAATACTCTACCTTTACTCCATAAAAAAACATTTGGATGGTTTGGGCATATATAGTTGTCAGCTTCCTTTAGTAGTTGTAGCACCTGTCAACATGTTGTACATGATCCTCCCAAGACTTTACATAGATTAGTATATCATCAAAAAATACTAAATAAAATTTTCAAAGGAAGGGCTTTGAAAACGACCAACCCTTTGGAATGTGGAAGGTGCATTTGTAAGGCCAAAAGGCATGACCAAAAATTCATAATGGCCTCTGAGTTCTGGAATGTTGCTTTTGGGATATTCTCTTCCTTCATTCTGACCGATGATACCCCCTAATCCTGAGATCCAATTTCAGGAAATAGATTGCCCATTCCATGTAGTTCATCTAAAAAATTCATCAATCACGTGGAATGGGTAACTTATCTTTACTAGTGATCTGTTGAGCTCTCTATAATCTAGACACATACCATGAGCTCACTTCTCTTGAATACCATTACCACTGTGCAGAGTAAGAAATTTGGCAAGGTCTAATAATGCCAAAATTTCTTTAACATTTATTCAACCATGCGCCAATTTCACTCTTTTCCGGGTATATGGGTATCTCAGATGGTCTGATGTTAGGAGGAACACTCCCAGAATTAGGTGAATTTCATGATCATGATTTCGGGAAGTTGGTGGGAGACCTTTGGGGAATATCTTCAAATACTTTGGAATGCTTATCAATGATCCTTTTGAGATCTTGAGGAATAGATTAGCTTAGATGTTTGAACATCTAGTGAGCATATTTTTGTAATAATGCCTTGATGCCCTTCTTCAATAATTTTGTCATACATTAGAGCTTATCACCCACGGCTCCCCTGTGATACCTCAACTCAATTTATTTTCTTCCAATAAAAATTTCAGCATGAAAAGTTCTTGAAAATTAAAGCCACTGCTCCTAATGATTAACCATTGATTCCTAGTACAACATCTCCACTCCACCCATGGGTATAGCAATCATTGAATATCTATTACATATTCCCCATAGTAAGATTGATCTTATCAGATTTTCCTCGAGCAATTGATAGTTCCTCCATCCAAAATCATTACTTGAAACTCTAACACTAGATATACAAAGCAATTAACCAAAGATCTCAATTGTTACAAGAATGAAATTATGAGTACTCTGTGTAATCAATTAGGACTATTAAATTTTTCTTTTTTGATGTATCCTTCGATCTTGAGTGTTTTAGGAGTGCTAATTCCAACAAATTTTAAATTTGTGCATTACACGATATCAGAGGAGTTAACTCTTCTCGTGAAAAAATTGTTTCTACATTTTCATCTTGAGATGGTTCTTGTTCTTGTTCTTCTTCCTTCACAATCTATGTAGAATAATTTCTTCTCACCACACTTATGTCCCTTTTTGTACTTGCTGTCACAATTAAAAGCATAAACCTTTGCTTTTCTTTCCTCCAATTGTTGGAGGTGTCAACCTTGTAGGTTGATGTGTTTTTAGGAGAAGGAGCATTGTTCTCTATAGATGTTAGGATATGGTCCTTCTAGGGTAGCCATATAGACATATTTTACTTTCAACATTTCTTGCCACCTTTTAAATGTATCTAATGATTTGGGTTCCCAAAGGCCAACCTCATGCTGAATGTTATCTTTTAAAGTTCCTATGGAATTACATATCAATCAAGTGCTCATCCGAAATATCTGCTGCCTTTATATTCACCTTTGGAAGTTCTCACCGTGTTCCGGTAACCTAACCCTTTTGTTTGAGAGATTTATCAATTACAAAGAAGGTTTGCCTTTGTATCCTCATAGTGTGATACTATTTCTTCCATGAAAATTCGTCCAAGTGACGAGTGATTTTTAAGAACAAAGCCATCGATACCAAACAAATTGATTAGGTTCTAAAATATAAAGAAGCAATTCACCTTTTGTGGTACATTATGAGATCAAAGAATTGGGTTCCAGACCAAGTATCCGTGTGATTGTGTCCTTGTCATCAAACTTCCCCATGTCAATCTTAGGAACGTGGTTACTTTCAAACCAAAGTTGGAGTTTCTCCATTCTGATTCACCTTCCTCGTGTGTCCACATCATAATTTCATGGGATGCATTTTCACTTTCTGTGTGCTCTTCCGTTATGAAATTTTTAAATACTTCCATGATCTCCCCTTGTTCCATCTATCTTAGTGTCCATTGAATCCATCTTAGTTTCCACCTAATCCATCTTAGTTTCCACTTAATCCACCTTAGCTTCCATTGAATTCATCTTATTTTGTAGTTCATTTTATTATGTCCCTATTTATTTCTTCACCTTCATCAAGAGTCCAAGTAGGGATTTCCTTTCTCCTGAGGCTTATTTGGTGTAGAAGTTCCCCTTTTTGGGTGGCATGTTGGCCAAATATCACTCTTTTGAGTTCTGATTTTTGAGGTGGTTCTTCTAGATAATATTTATTCTGTTATATCTCCCAAGTTTCGTCCATTATGGGTATGAAACCTTCTTTAGGTAGTTATCTGGATATTTCTTCTCTGCAATGCCACAGCATGCCCGACTAAAAATTGGATTAAAAGCGGAATTTACGGTAAATCCCTCACAACTTGTCGATTTTTGGCCTTTCCTGAGATCTCACTTGTATAGAATGTCCCACATTAAAAATACCCGATATTAAATTATGAAAATCGCACCAAAATACTACAGACTGTCCACGATCCAATGCAACCAGTCCCACTTCAATTTGGATACTCTAGGAAGAAGTTATGATTGTTTTACCTAGAACACTTTGAGACTAGTCAATAGGGCTAGTCGATAATTCTAATCTGTTGTGTATCTACAAATTTAAGATGACCCCAGATGTTGAACTTTTTTTTCCACAGATAAAATAATACTAATTTCTGTAAATTTTCCGGAGTTCAGGGTCTGAAACGTTAGCATAAAAATTTTATAGCAAAAATTATACAATGACTCATTTCAGGATGATTCCAACCCTACCTTTGTACCAGCTGTATCTCCGAAAGTATAATGCCTCAGGGAGCTGAATTTTTAATACAACGTACCTTGATCCGTCTTCTTAAAACCCTTTAAGCTGTTCCTCCTGAAACGTTGTAGAAAAAAAATTATAGCGAAAATCTTAATGGTGTCTCAGATGTAAAGAAATAAACCCCAAGACCTTGAGCTCGATTCCATATGTTAAGAACTAAAACATCACAATATAGCATAGAAAAACTTCAAGAAAAGTACTCAAACGCCTTGAAAAGAGAGATAATTTCAGATAATAAGCTCTTCCGAGGCAACCTCCTTTTACCCCACTTAAAATGTTCAAGTACAAGATGATTCAAAATGAAAATGTCTCCTCGGGTATATAGGAGACTAGGAGGTTTTAAATGGCCTAAAGACGACATAAATAAAATAACATTACTAATCTAAATCACAACTAATGGCCTAAAGCCGACATAAATCAAATAACATTACTAATCTAATATGCCCCAATTAAGTGGTAATGAGCCAATATTAGGGCTTAACAAAGTAGATGAGAAATATTTGGTAGTAATTACATTGAAGAGTTTATCTCTATATTTTTAAATTTATGTTCAAACTTTAAATATCACTTGTTAAAAAAGGAAATAAAAACATATCACTTGAGGTAATTGATTAATGTAAAAAGAATAATTTACACAAACATTTCTCACAATTGATCATTGACAAATGACTCTGTGTTCCCTTTAAATATAGATCATAGACCAATTGGGTGCTAATACATGAATAAAGTGTCATTAATATCAAGGAGATATTTGAATTGTTGGATCACTCATGTGTAGGAACTAACAGTGATCATCATATTAGTAAAGTCAAAAATCACACTTTAATCTAACATTATGTTAGACCAAGTTGACCTTAAGTTACTCCTAATATTGAATATCCTAACATACAACCTTAAGAACAACTTGGGATAGTATTGAAGGATTTACAAAGTGACAAAAGAAAAAAGAAGGAGGAAAAGAGCATATCCCCCCTTAATGACAACTTCTTGAAATCCTAACAAAGATTGAAGCTTTAACAACTTTGGTTTTGTGTGGGGGATTTGTGAAAATGTCAACAACTTGATCATATGTATACAGTAGAGAACTTCAAGGGTGCTTTCCTAAAGAACATTTTGACTGAAGTGCATGTATAACTCAATGTGTTTAATGCACTAATGTTGAATAGGTGCCTTTGTGAGTTGGATGGTATTATGAATATTGCACCAAAGAATGATCAGAATGTTGCTAATGTATTCCAAACTCAAATAAGATATATATAATCCAAAGAACTTCTTGACTTCCATGAATTATGTGGCTCACTACTCTACATTTGCTAAAGAAATAGAAAGGGAATTTTGTTTCTTGCGAGCCCAAGAGAAGAGTTTGAAATCAAACAATAATACTAAGAAAAAAATATATTATAGGGTGAGCATCAGTTAAATACAAAAGGATACCAACTAAATATTGGTACAAAGTGGCATTTACTTTGGGTGAGGTGTAGATGGAAAAATTTTAAGCCTAGATTGAAAGGGAGGTGGGATCAGTTTACGATCATCCATGTAAAATTAATGAAGAGGGTCACATGCATACTTATATTGGGAAAGAGAAATACCTTTCCAGCATCTATAAAATCTAGAGTGAAGAAGGAACCAATCCATTTAGAAGGGGCCAACGTTGAAAGTTTTTCAAATTGTTTCTGTATGCACTGAAATTTGACATGGATAGACTATTCACATGCCTTAATGATATGGGAGAGTTTCTAGACTAAAATTTAACTCACACACCCACTTGCTTCCATCATAAATTCATCATGTAAACCATAAACCCTATTTTTCTTTCAAAGTACAGAAATTGGTTGAGTACACAAGTTTTAAGTTTGCATCAACATTTTTTCATTTTTCTATCAGGTTCTACATTGTAAATACAATGTATGTGTGTATAGTTGTGATGAAAAATCCCTCTTTATGGTCATTGTTTAATAAACACCATAAAAATATGCATGTTGAGATGGTGTACTTGTATCAATGTCACTAAGTATTGCATGCATCGATGGCATCATTATGGTGTCATGGTAGTGTCAGATCTTTTAAATATCATTATAGTGTCATGGTAGTGTCAGATTAATTTAAATATGCATGCATTGATGATATGGGAGGGTTTACAAACTAAAATATGACTCACACACCCACTCTATATATCTGATCCCATCCTCACTTCATTCGAACTT
This sequence comes from Picea sitchensis, assembly GCA_010110895.2. Taxonomy (NCBI): domain Eukaryota; kingdom Viridiplantae; phylum Streptophyta; class Pinopsida; order Pinales; family Pinaceae; genus Picea; species Picea sitchensis. The sequence continues at coordinate 111,938 of SNQJ01S0000290.1, read as the reverse complement.
TATCGGATTAATGTCGTGGTGCATGGAACTCCCAACATGATACCCATCGTCATGGTCGTACTCTTTATTTTCATCGCCTATGTTATACAAAACTAAAATCATGCCAATTAGGTTTCCCATTCATTTGGTTCCAAGAAGGAGGTTCTAGAGGGAATTTCTTATTTAAATAATGACTTCATACTAATAGTCTTTATTTTATGGAGCAAAGAAGTACTTAGATGAGAGAAAAAAACAAAGACGAGAAATAATTGATGAAGCTTGTGCTATTTATATCAGCTAATACTTGTTTATCGATTTTATTACATGTCCTTGTAGTAATAGATGTGGGAACATGTCTGTCCCATGAATTTTAAAAGGAAAATAAAGAAGACATTGTACTAGGACTATACATGGGAATAGTGATCTGTGAATGGGGCCAACATTGAAATATTTTCAAATTGTTTTTGTATGCATTGAAATTTGACATGGATAGACTATTTGCATGCCTTAACAATATGGGAGGGTTTCTGGACACAAATTTAACTCTCTCTCTCTCTCTCTCTCTCTCTCACACACACACACACACACACACTTGTTTCCATCATCAATTCATCATGTAAACTGCAGAGACCCTATTTTTCTTTCAAAGTACACAAATTGGTTAAGTACAAAAGTTTTAAGTTTTCATCAGCCTTTTTTCATTTTTCTTTTAGGTTCTACATTGTATATAAAATGTATGTGTGTCATAGTTGTGATTAAAAATCCCTCTTTTCATTCATTATTTAATCAACACCATAAAAATATGCATGTCAATATGGTGTTGTATCAATGTCGCTAAGTATTGCATGCGTCAATGGCATCATTACGGTTTCATGGTAGTGTCAGATATTTTAAATATCATTATGATGTCATGGAAGTGTCAGATTAATTTAAATATGCATGCATTGAAGATATGGGAGGGTTTCTAAACTCAAAGATGACTCACTCACACACTCTATATATTTGATCTCGAGCTTGTTTATTTCAAACTTTCTCGAATTAATGTCTCGGTGGATGGAACTCACAACAATATACCCATCGGCATGGTATTGCTCTTTATTTTCATCTTCTATGTTGTACAAAACCAACATCATGCCAATTATGTCACCCATGTGTTTGGTGGCAAGAATAAGGCACTAGAGGGAATTTCGTATTTAAATAATGGTTTTGAACTAGTCTTTAATTTATGGAGCAAACAAGTACTTAGATGAGAGAAAAAAACATAAACAAGAAATAAATGATGAAGCTTGTGAAATTTATATCAACTAGTACTTGTTTATTGAAATTATTACATGTCCTTCCAGTACTATATGTGAGAACATGTGTGTCGAATGAATTTTAAAAAGAATAGTGAAAAGACAGTGTACTAGGACTAGACATGGGAAATAGTGACCTGTGAATAGGGCCAACGTTGAATTTTGTTCAAACTATTTCTGTATGCACTTAAATTTGACATGGATAGACTATTCGCATGCATTAACAATATGGGAGGATTTCTGGACTCAAATATGACTCACACACCCACTTGTTTCCATCATCAATTCATCATGTAAACCATAAACCCTATTTTTCTTTCAAAGTACACAAATTGGTTGACACAAGTTTTAAGTTTGCATCATATTTTTTTCATTTTTCTTTCAGGTTCTGCATTGTATATACATTGTATGTGTGTCATAGTTGTTCTATTGTTTTTATGAATATGGAAAATCATGATTTAATTTTATAACACTTGTTAAAATTCAAATACATCTATTATCAACAATTAATAATTGGTAGAGAAGTATACGAGAAAGATTTGGTAGTAATTACAATGAATATTTTATCTCTATATTTTTAAATTTATGTTCAAACTTAAAATATCACTTGTTACAAAAGGACATAAAAACATAACACTTGAGGTAATTGATTAATGTAAAAAGAATAATTTACACAAACATTTCTCACAATTGATCATTGACAAATGACTCTTTGTGCCCTTTGAATATAGATCATGGACCAATTGGGTTCTAAGCCATGAATAAAGTGTCATTAATATCAAGGAGATATTTGAATTGATGGATCAGTCATGTGTAGGACATGATTGTGACCATCATATTAGTAAAGTGCAAAATCACACTTTAATCTCACAATATGTTAGACCAAGTTGACCTTGAGTTACTCCTAATATTGAATATCCTAACATCCAGCCTTAAGAATAACTTGGGATAGGATTGAAGGATTTACAAAGTGACAAAAGAAAAAAGAAGGAGGAAAAGAGCCTATCCTGCCTTAATGACAACTTCTTTAAATCCTAACAAAGATTTAAGCTTTAACAACTTTTCTTTTGTTAGGGGCTTTGTGAAAATGTCAACAACTTTATCATATGTATGACAGTAGAGAGATTCAAGGGTGCTTTCCTAAAGAAGATTTTGAATAAAGTGCATGTGTAACACAATCTGTTTAATGCACTAATGTTGAATAGGTGCTTTTGTGAGTTGGATGGTATTAAGAATATTGCACCAAAGAATGATCAGATGTTGCTAATGTATTACAAACTCAAATAAGATCTATCTAATCCAAAGAACCTCTTCACTTACATGAACTATGGGGCTCCATACTCTACTTTTGCTAAAAGAATAGAAAGGGCATTTTTTTTCTTACAAGCCCAAGAGACGAGTTTGAAATCAAGCAATAATACTAATAAAAAAAGAGATGTGAGGGTGAGTATCAATTAAATACAAAAGGATACCAACTAACTATTGGTACAAAGTGGCATCCACTTTGGGTGAGGTGTAGATGGAAAAAATTTAAGTCTAGATTGAAAGGGAGGTGGGACAGTTTACGATCATCCGTGTAAAATTGATGAAGAGGGTCACATGCATACTTAGCTTTGGAAAGAGAAATACATTGCCATCATCTAGAAAATATAGAGTCAAGAAGAAACCAATCCATTTTTTCATACCAACATTGAGGATCTTACTTGAGGTCATAGAGGGATTTCTTGAGGTGGTAGAAAAGGTTGGAGTCACTTTGAACACATCTAAGAGGTTGTTCCATATAATGTTTTTCTTGGAAATACTCATGCAAGAAGGTATATTTGACATCCATTTCATGGACCTCCCATCAATATGAGGTGGCAAGGGAAATTACAGGGCATATGCAATTCATATTAGAAATTAGGGTGTACTTATCACTCCATAATTTTCCTGTTTGTGGAGGAAAAACCATGAAGGGCATAACCTTGAAAATACTTTGGGTTGGAATCTGGTCTTTCCAACCAGAGAGGGATCTCTCACTAAAATTATATCATAGTGGCTAGATCTGTAATTGAGGAAAAAATTATGAAAGTGGTGGCAGAGCTGAGAAGGAATCCATTGGGCAAGGTAGATAGTTCTTTTTCATTCATTAAGATCATTGTAGTACGGTGGAGGAATTAGGAAAAAAGTTCATTACATGGAGCATATAACACAGGATGAATTCCATATAACTTTAGAGGATAGAGTGGAGTATTTAATCGTATGAATTTAGAGCATCAGTCACAAGATGAATTCCAAATCATATATTTTCAATTAAATACTAGAAGATTGCATCAAAATAAATGCATATATATGAATAAACATAGACAAAGGAAAAAACACAAACATGAAGACACTAACACATGAATCTATGGTAAGATGATTTTGTACTTATGAAATGATAATTTCATTAAGCTCTAAAAGTTTGTACAATCTGCACCAATAGTATTTTTGTCACACTCGAAACAACCCCTTACTCATGAAATTTACAAAACTATATACAAAATTCACGAACCATGTGAGCAGCACCTCCTCGAAATGTTTGCCAAATTCAAGCCCACTGCCACTCCATAGAATAATTTAGCAACCAATTCAAATAATTATGCTCTGTTGAGGATGTCTTCAAGTCTTGTATGATATTTTTAGTCTATTTATGGGGATCAAGGCCTTAGGAGGTCAAGCTCAATAAATATGTTATTGGGGATAGATTCCCAAACCTTTTGAAGTTTAATCTAGAAGGGTTTCCTAGTTCTTCCAATATTTATATTGGGTATCATAGATGTCTCCAAGAACTTTTATTCCATTTTTCAACAATTTCTTGGTTGAAAACTAATGGTATTTGGCTAATGATTTCCATTCTTGGAGAATAACTTAGAACCACTATAGAAAGTGGTTATTCAAGGAGACCTCATATGTAAGTGAACCACTTTTCCACACAATCTTGTGCTTTATGGCCTCCAAGGCCTTTCAAATGCTCCTTGGAAAAAAAGTTGTATTTTATATAGATGGGAGAGAGGGTGTTCAATTACATTTGGAGATAATGTTTCTCTAGATATTCTAACTATGGGGATCTCCCAATGTAATGGACTTACGCGGTGGGAATTTCTAGACTTCTTTATCTTTGACTACTCTAATGATCAACATGGAACATGACACTTAGTTGGCTTATGTTTAGGTTTCTAGAATACCCATACCTAATTTCTCCTCAAAGGTGAAACATATGCTCCAACTAGCCCTATGGAAGCCTTTATCCCCACTAGAGTTAGCCCACAACAAATTTTCTAGTAGTTTCTATAATTTACCATAGGCATGGGCATAATGAATTGACATGAAGAGTAATACACATGCATGGTTGCAGATTCCTTATTATGTATTTGAATTTTTCCTATGAGGGACAAAGTTTTCAAAATCCATTTGTCAGTTTTTTTAATTCTCTTAGTGCCACTACCTCCCATCACTCTTTTGGGGAGGCTTAAAAGGAAAAATGAATTACAAGGAATTTGAACATTTTTATGGGTTTTATCTATGTCCATCCTTGGCCTACTAGCCAAATTAGGGTTTCCTACTAACTATGATGGTAAAATTAAGTTTTGGCCCAAGAAAAATTTGATCCAAAGCATTTGTAAAAAAATTACAAGAAAACCATGTTATTGTCTAGTGATTGCTTCTCTTCAAGGATAGTAAGGAAAGAGTCATATACAAAGTTTCCATTTGCAAGCCTCAGATAATCCATTGAGACATTTGTTTTTGGATGAGGTAGTTAAGGGTTTCAATAACCATCACATAAAGGGTTAGTGCAAAATGGAATCCTTGGCGACTAGAGTGGAAGAGGTATATTTCCTCATATTTGACTTAGTTAATAAAAAGGAAAGTTGTTTCTTCAAAAATAAGGTTTTGACTTTTTTGTTAAACCGATGGCCAAATTTGATCTCCTTCAACATGGTGAGGATGAAGGGGCACTTTACCCTATCATAGGATATTTCAAAATCAATCTTGAGGAAAAATCCCTAGCTTTGGGCCCATTCCATACCTTCCCAAAATAAAATAACACTATCCAAAATATATTGGCCTCTAATAAGATTTGTTTACCTTGGTTTAATTATTTTTGGTATTTGTGCTTCATCTAGAAGGATAATTCTTTAGCTTTAATTTGTATGAGACATTTAGGGAATCTCTAGCTTATGATAATCTCTGGTCTCTTGACAATGGAATGAGATTGATTGACCCTTGAGTGATATGAATACCAAATGCATAATTCATCTAAAACTTGGAGAAATTTAGCACCCATAAATTCTTATGTGGCCTTATAAAATTCATATGGAAAGTAGTCTCATGTGAGAAATTGATCATCAACCATATCTTTGAGGGTAGTCATCAATTCATCCAACATTATAAGCCTTTTATCACATACCCATTATCCCTTTTGCATCGACTTTCTTGGGACTACATCAACACAAGTTTGCATAGACACCTTTATTTCCTTTGTTATAATTCCTTGAGATTGAAAAAACATTTTTTAATGATTAACAAACTCTTTTTCAATGTTCCCTTAGTCAATGATTCTATTGTTTTTTTTATTTTGAGGGCCTTAATATGCTTCACAAATTCCCTGGAAGTTAAAGCTTTGAAAATTTTCATAGTAGGCTTCTCACATGTCTTAATCCAATGGAACCCAACTTTGATTTGGGCCCCCCTTGCTTTATATGTCTCATAAAACTTTAGTGTTTGTCATTGTTTGGTCAGTTGTTATTAACTTAAAGGATAAGATGAAGAATTCTTGAAACTTCCTCTAGCTCTTCCAATATTTCCTTTTGTTTTCTTCTTCTAAATGTTTCCAACTATATGCCATAACATATGAGAAAGGAAACGATTCTTATAATGGAATATTCCCACTAAATAATTCAATTTTTGTCCCCTCGGGGCCTTGGACTTAGGTTCCATATTATTTTGATAGCTTCAACACATGATTTATGCTTAAATGAGATATTTTCAACTTGAATTAAGAGTTCAAATGATCAAGATTTATGAGTGGAACGAAAGGAATAAAAAATTGAATACAATAACACATAGATATGGAGAACAACAAAATATATCTAGTGAACAATAACTTCTATTGAATAAATAAAATAGGCTGAAACTGTAAAAATGCATAACTGAAAACAACTTGCTTGAATGGTGGTAGCTATCTTTGAGAAGAGATGTGGCTTCCACATGCATCTGTCTCAGCAGAATGATTACAATGAGTCTCCAGAGGCCTTTTTAACATTACTCATGAATTCCAAAACCATAGAAATCCAAAAACATAACCCTAGGAGATGAAATGCCAAAAGTTATGTGGGCCCCGATGGGTAAGTTGGTACCTCAACTTCCCAGGGTCATAAATTTTGTATATGACCTTCATTTTAGGCACGTGATAGCCTGTTCGAAAGGTCCTTTTGAGAATTACACATTATTTCATAAAACTCTAAATCTGTCTATAGTTTGACTGTGGAAAGACAAAAAACATTGTTTAGGAACCCAAAACAGCCCTGGAAGTACAGAAAGATGTACTGACATAAAAAATTCCAAAATAAGCTAGTTGGATTAGGTGGGAGGCCACCAATATCCACTTGGAAGTTGTTTAGGGATTCAAATAGCCCCAAAAGTTTAGAACCCAAAATTACAAAGAATTACAGAAGAACGTGTTGAACTAATAAATGTCAAGAGGATCCAGTTGAAATAGGTGGGTGGCCACCACTATCCACCTAGATCATTCCTCCTACCTTAGGAAGAAATGGTCTCCATTGCATTGAGTGAACCCATCAAGTGAGGAAACTTCTACTAAATTTGGCCCTGGGTGAGCCACTTGCCTTCGTGTAGGAGTTTCCCTACCTTGAAAACCCAATAAAGATAGATCCTGCACTAGTGAGTTCCCTTGACATCTGTTTACACTATCTGATCAGTGGATGCACGTTCCATGCAATCATGGTTGAGATATGTTGGTGTCAACTATTCTGCAATCTCTAAGGTGTCCAATAATAGTGGAAAATATGGTCGAAGGAGGTCCACATTGAACACTAGGAGCAAGCCAAGGAAGGGTGGAGTGTTGAGCTCAAAAGAATTTCTACCCACAACCTTGGTAATAGTGTAAGGCCCATAGTGAAGTGGGAAAAGATTTTGATGGGGCCCTGTAATATGCTCTTTCTAAAAATGTAACCATACCTTGTCTCCCACCTAAAATTAGTGGGTACCCAAAGTTGATCATGGTGTTCCTTGTACTTAGCATTGGCTTTCTGAAAAATCTCATGGACCTGTTGGCGGATGTGCTCAATCCACTCAATGAATCTGGAGGAATTGTCTGGCTCAGACTGAACATGGGAATATTATTCCTTTGTGGTTGCAAGTGGTAGGGAAACATCAATGGGACCCAAGGGTTGGATTCCCAGCCCCACCTAAAATGGGCTATGGTCAGTGGAGCTATGGAGAGCCTTGTTATAGCTGTGTTGAACATAGGGAAGACTCTCATCCCATGTACATGGATGCTTAGATTTTTACATGTGTAAGATGTGCACAATCATCTGATTGACGACCTTTGTATGGCCATTGGTTTGGGGGTGCAAAGAAGTGGATTTAGTGAACTTGGTTTCCAACAATGACCATAGACTCAACCAAAATGTGTTGAGGAACCTGTTGTCCTGATCATAAGTGATGGTTTATGGTATCCCAAAATGGAACCACACCCGTTCGAAGAAGAGCTTGGCAGTATCTGTTGCTGTGATTCTCTTCTTGCAAGATGTGATAATGGCCATCTTTAAAAACTAATCAAGCACCACAAATACACAATCATTGTCATTCTTGGTGGATAGAAGGCCAGACATATAATCCATCGAGATGGATTCTGAAGGCCTCTCGGGAGTATGAAGATGGGTGTATAAGCCTTGCTTCTTGATGGCTAGCTTGGGAATGGCATAGGCATAGCAATATCTGATATACTTGTTGACGTCGTGTCAAAGTTTTTTCCAATAAAAATATTTCTGTAGAATGACCATAGTTTTCTCCACACCAAAATGTCCTTCCATTCGACTGTAGAGAGCCTCCCAAATCATCTTTTCATGCTCTCCTGTGGGAACACAGAGGTGGCCCAGATGGAATAACAATCCATCCTGGATATGAAAATCAATGGCATTCGCTCATGTACCCAAGAGTTGATAGGTGGTGGAGAAGTCAAGGTCACGTTGATAAAGTTAGGGCCACTTAGATGCCTCATGCCCACAAGAATGGATCATTGTATAGAGTGCAGCAATGGGAGGGAAACTAAGGCATTCAATGACAGGATTTGTGATCCATGTTTTATACTTGATGTTGAGATGGAATTGTTGTAGGTATGTGCACCACTTTTGATGGAGATCGTTCTACAACTTGCCTTATGTATGTATGAACTATAGAGGCTTGTGATCAGTGTGGATGATTGTCTCCTTTCCCGGAATGTAATGTTTCCATTGATGAAAGGATTGCATAATGGAATACATTTCTTTGTCATAGGTGGGGTATTTCTGGAAAGTATCTGAGAGTGTCTCACTATGGTATGCTACTGGATGACCATATTGAGTGAGAACTGCACCTACAACATAGTCGAAGGCATCAATATCAATCTCGAAAGGTTGTTGTAGATCATGTAAGGAGAGTATTGGAGTTGAGCACAAGTGATTCTTCATATCATCAAATGATTATTGTTGTGCCTTCCCCCATGCAAACTTTTCCTTGCCACTACCCTTGGTTACTTGATTGAGGGCCCATGCAATATGGGGGAATCCCAACACGAACCTTCAGTAGAAGTTGGCAAGTCCCAAGAAGATCCAAAGCTCGGTTAGTGTGGTCGGGGTTGGCCAGTCACGAATGACTTGGATCTTAGTTGGATCCACATGTACCCCATGCTCATCAACAATGCATCCCAAGTATTGGACCCTGTTCATGCCAAGGGAGAATTTTTCCAAGCTGGCATATAGCCTGTGCTTCCGCATAGTGCCCAAAACCTGTTGAATATGCTGCATGTGCTCCTCCCAAGTTCCACTGAAGATGAGGATGTCATCCAGATATACCACCACAAAATAGTTGGTGAAGTGTCTCAATACATCATCCATCAATCCCATGAAGTTTATTGATGCATTTGTTAAGCCAAAGGGCATGACCATCCATTCGAAGAGACCTTCTTTAGATTTGAAAATTGTCTTACATACATCAGTTGGTTCGATGGGAACCTAGTGGTAGCCATACTTTAGGTAAATATTGTTGAAGAACTTTCACCCCTTGATTTGACCAAGAAGGTCATCAATTTAGGGAATTGGGTATCGGTTTCGGACTGTGATTTTGTTTATTGCTTTGTAATAAATGCAAAGCTGCTAGGTCCCGTCTTTCTTTTGCACCAACACAATCGAGTTTCCACAAGGGGAGGAGATAGGTCAGATGTGCCCCTTTTGAATAAGATTTTGTATTTGGCACTTGATTTCATCATTTTCCATCATCGAGCGATAATAGACTGGTCCATTAGGCAGCAGTGCACTGAGGGTTAGATCAATTGGATGCTTGACTTGGCATTGTGTCGGTACCCCAGTGGGTGAGGAGAAGATGTATTTGTACTCTTCCATGATCCCATCCACTTGCTTCTGCTGCAAATAAAGCGCCTATGTAGAGGTCATGGATGTGCCAGAGACCCTCTTCTTACTACAAGAATGGATCACAAATAAGAAGAACTTCTTGGTCTATGAAATGACCTTACTACATTGCTTGGGAAAGATTAAATAAATAGTGGTAGGCGACGCTACCTCTGGTATCATGTATAATGTTTTACCCAAAGTAATAATACCATTGCGGGGTCTAGACTCATACACAACATGTCACCTCCACAAATATGGTTGGCCTAAAAGAACATCACAAACTTCAATGGGATAAATAGCACACAATACCCCATGTTTTAAGGGCTTGATGTTGTAGGCCAGATGAAACTATTGGCTTCCACAGAGATCTCGTCCTTGTAGAAGCCAACCGATGGTGTAGGGTTGTGGGTGTGGTGTTATCGATAGGTCCATCCACTTGATGACCTCTATTGAAATCAGGTTCTTCTGACTGCCGCTATTGACAATGAAATGCAACAGAGTCCCATTTACTCATATATGTAAGTGAAAGAGGAGTTCCCCTTCCTATGGTTCTTTTGATTCCCTTGTTTGGACTTTGGTGGTAGCGATAGTGGCACTGGGTTTAACATCGATGATTTGCTTCCCAATTTCTAGATTTGATTCAGATTTAGAATTTTCCTCTGACTTAAAAGCTTTCTGCTCGGCCACCAGTGACTTCCTAGAGAAACATTCTTCAGTTTTGTTCCAAGGGATTTTATGGTATTCACACCATTTTCCTGTGTCCTTCTTTGACTTCTCATTACCCTTCTTGGCTTGCAGCTTGGACTAGTTGTCCTGAGAGAGGCCATCTTTTCTCTATCCCTTGTTTTGTGGGCTGGGGCCACCTTTTCCCTACTTCAACTGTGAGGAGTTTGTAGATACAAACTCTCACCTCTTTTGCTTAAATTTATGCTCGATCTTGAAATCATATCTATAATTTGAACCTAATGATGCAATGCCTAGAAACTCCACTTTTTTTTAATGTATATATGCATAAAACCATGGTATTTGAGCACCAGATGCCATTTAGATTATTTGATACCCAATTTGGTGCATAGGGTATGGAAAATATGGTGAAATATAGTACTGTCTGGTCCCTTTCCTGACGCGGCATGGTCCACCTTGTGTACTAGTCCTCATAGCTTCCAACAAGGTAGTATTGTTATTTAATGGCATCCATGAAGGAATCCCATGTGGGGGAGACTAGAAATATTTCATATTCCTTTATGCCCCTTTTCTCAGAGTAAGTATCTCACTAGTCTTTAACATGGGGGATGGCCTTGAGGAGTGAAAAAGTAATATTTTCCTTGTCGAACAAATTGTGGACCAAAAAATACCCTTCAAGAAGATTCATCCATTTATCTACATCATCTGCATCTATCAATCCTTCAAATAATGGAATATCAAAATTTACTTGTATCTTGAAGGGGATTGCATGGACACTCGGTGAAGATGCCTCTCTTGTGGGCAACCACCGAAGGATTTATGCAAAGTTGTCCATCATTTCATACCTTTGTTGTGCAAGGGATTCCTTGAGAAACATTTTAAAAGGATCTCCTGCTCCATCATATTTCTTATCGTCCCCCATGGGTTTTTTTTCAGGCTCGTTGTGATCGATATTACAAAGGATCGACTGGTTTGAGTCCCAACTTCTTGTACCCGGATCTTATCAGGGACATGCACGAATAAAAATAAATGAAGAGTAGACTGCTCTGATACCACTAATCCAAATTTATGAGCAGAACAAAAATAATAACAGACTGAATACAATAAAACAGAGATACGAAGAACAAAAAAATATATCTAGTGAAAAATCACTTCTATTGAATAAATAAAATAGGTTGAAACTGTAAAACTGCAAAACTGAAAACATATTGCTCGAATGGTGGTAGATATCTCTAAGAAGAGATGTGACTACTACGTGCATCCATATGAGCAAAATTATTACAATGAGGCTAAAAAGGCCTTTTTAACATTATTCACTAATTCCAAAACCCAAACATCCAAAAACCTAACCCTAGGAGATGAAACGCCAAAATTTATGTCGGCCTCGATGGGTAAGTTGGTACCTCAACTTCCCTGGGTCATAACTTTTGCATATGATCTCTGTTTTAGGTGCGTGATAGCCCATTGGAAAGGTATTTTCAAGAAATACACATTATGTCATCAAACTCTAACTCTGTCTATAGTTTGACTTTGGAAAGCCAAAAAAACATTGTTTAGGGCCCCAAAACGGTTGTGAAAGTACAGAAAGATGTACTAACATGAAAACTTCCAAAATAAGCCAGTTGGATTAGGTGGGTGACCACCAATATACACCTAGTAGTTGTGTAGGGCTTCAGAAAACCCCTAAAGTGTAGAACCCACAATTACAAAGAATTACAAAAGAATGTGATGAATTAACAACTGCCAAGAGGAGCCAGTTGGAATAGGTAGGTGGCTACCAATATCCACCTGGATCATCAACACCTTGGGCTTTCAAATCCCTAGGAAATGGAGAAAAATATGAAATAGTGATTAGATAAGGTAATATATACCACTACCTAAACTAACCATATTATATCATGATGAAAGAAGAAGAAGAAGCTATGCTCTATCTAATTTTTTCAAAACGTACTTGTTTCTCTTTTTGGAATAGACCAATTGAACCAAAGCCCCAGTGAATTGTTTTGACATAATTTGGCCAAATTACTCAAAGTGATGAATAAATTTGAAACCTAGTAACTCTAACTCTTATAAACACAAAAATAAATTCCATAAGAAACATCTCAGCTTACTCCCTAAACCATGGATTTAGTAATCCCCCAAACATTCCATGATACTATATTCTTTGGGAACCTTACAAAAAAAACCTCCTCCTTTATTTTCCCCTCGAAAAGTGTCAAACGGGTTTTGAGGATTCACAATATGCATATGGGGTGAGAAATAATCAATAAAATTCATGTTTATTGGCTTCTTACGAGATTCACTACACATGGATGTTTGAAAATAAACCAAATTTTGGTGTGGATAACTTCCGCCACTCCCCTATTGAATAACGGGTTAGGCAGTGCTAGTTTGATCCCCAGGCACACCATTAAGGCTAGAAAGCTTCTCTTGGATCAAAACTAGGATGGATATAGAAATAAGATATTCTTCTAGGGTTAAGCAATGGATTCAAATATTTTCGCCTAGTGGATATCCCCCTTTTTAACCACTTTCATCCATCCATTAATGTCTTAATGCAATCAATCAAGCAATCCCTCTTTTCATTCAGTTTTTAATCAACGCCATAAAAATATTTGCTTCCATAAAGATAATTGTTGGGGTAAATTTTTTTAATTGTTGCAGGCTTAGTCATAGTAGGAAAGATCATTGATTAAAGAATATAATTGCAGGTAGCTCTTTCCCATCTTAGGGTGTGGTTTCATAGATTATTATTAAGGTTTAATATTA
>SNQJ01S0000290.1:53325-98550 GCA_010110895.2 Picea sitchensis | reverse complement strand
GCCCATTCCGGCCGAGCTAGCAAATCTAGCAGTGAAACCCCCCACTCCAAGATTAGTAGAGAAAAACCAGTCATGCCCATTCCGCCCAAGACTAGAAAAGAAGCTAAACCCTACAAAGAGCATAGAAAATACCTTCAACAATGATAGAGATATTCTAAGGAGGCCCTATCCAACAAATTTGGACAGCAACAGAGGCAGAGGAAACTATCTGACCAAACCCGACAACGATTATGGAGTGAAGATACATGGGGGTTAACATCATGCCACCAAAATCAGTAATTTCACAGTTACAAGCTCTCCAATCTCTGATTTGTTTACTAATTTATTTCTTTCTACTCATCTAGTTGATACAACCATCATCTAAATACCACTATCATATACCCCATCCACTAAATAATCAAAACAAGACTAAAATTTGATTTAATTTTGATTCTGTATTTTCCCATTTTCCTTCAGATATGGACTAAATCCAAGATAGTCGATTTATGAACTAGCATGGAGGTCCCAAGACTATTTGAATCCCTAAAATATTCATTTTTTTGCTGGAAAATGACCATAAATGGTCAATTCGAAATGGTATCCATGAGGCCATAGTGAAATATATCTCACCCAGAATGGAAACCCACGTGAAACATGGGTAGATTTATTGAGAATCTATGAAATAGACCATCCAAATTTACTACTTACAACATTCTCATTTGTGCTCATGATTTGAAAGCTAGATACAGGGCAAGTAAATTAATTCAGGGGTTCCACCAACTTCCTATCAATGAATTTTTGAGTACTCATTGTGTCAATCAACAAAACCACATTGTCTTCTTGATGTCTCCTTGAATTTTGAGTATTTGAGGGGTGTTGATACCTACTAGGGCATGTAGTGATATGGTGCTTGTGTATTTTTCTATGGAATGGTTTTGAAGGTTCTCTCCTCTTCAAATTATTAATTTTTGTTATCTTCAATGACCATGAGATGATTTTCCCTACATTTGTGATCCTAGGACCACTTGCTATCATAAAATCAGGAAAATCCCTTGGTTCAACGTTTTGGAATTGCCTTGTGTGGGGGAAAATGAGTCATGTGTGATGATGCAATAGTAATGTTTATGCATCTTTATCATGACCCTAATGAACATCCTTATAATGTGTAGGTATCCAAGAGTTTGACCTCAATTCATTTAGACATGTGTATCGCTTGATTCATGGTTTTAGGTGGTGAACTTTGACCTTCTGATAAATCACATCCTTCAATCCTCTAATATGCAATTCATAAGTTGATCCTCATACAACTTATTGACTCATGTAGATAGCCAATGGTGTTGCATATTGTATTAGATAACTGAACACACATGGTGTAGCTTATTTACTTGGATAAAAAAATCCTTGGTCCATATATTTTCTTAATGAGCCATTATGTCACCAACAAATTCATCCCATGAATATTCCCTTCCTCACAATCTTATTTCGAGCACCCATTGGTACCATTGATAGGCCTCATGTTTAAGATAAAATAAAGGATGAGTTTCACATCCATCTTAAGGAACTTGGTGAATCTCAAAATATTGCTCAATTTGGTTGATCCATGATTGTACACCATTTCCATCAAACCTCCTAAGTTCAATTTTTGGTAATGTAAACCGTGGACCATAGTTGGTTTTGTTGGAGCCTAAATTGGAACTAAATTATGCCCATCATTAACAAATGGACTGTATTTACTAGAAAAAACAAATTCTATTGCTTGCAATATCTCTAGAAGATTATTTTCACTTTCATCGAGCTCTATGGAAACATGAGCAATAGCTTCTATGATTTGGTTCTTCAAATCTTTCATTTGTTTTGTGAATTTATCTTCAAGTCCTTGGACTCACTCGATAAAGAACTACTTATATTTATTTTTTACACTATTGATTGTTGATTTCACCTCTTTGGAAGATAGGCTTGAACTATCCTTAGTGTTTGCATTATTTTCTGGCATTTTTGGGCCCCTACTATTATCCCCTATTGTAGCTATTTTATTTTGGGTGGAAATGATTGCAACTTGGAGGATTCCAAAATATCACAATTTAGAATGGAAAAATATTTGGTAGATATCCTTTTTTTCATTATGGTTTTAAGGCCACAACTTAAAATAGTCACAAGTTCATTGATATTGCTCAGAATCACTAATACAACCATAGTTCGAAAACATCATCAAAACTCTACCTTTAATGGTACGAGTTTGAATATAATTTATTTCTATATCTACAAACATTGTACAAAAACATGGCTCTAAATCTAAAAAAATGTATTCTCCCACTTTCCCAAATCACTGCTCTCATACCATTTGTAATGGTATTTATATGTTCCTTCAATTCAATAACAAAAATATCAATAACAATGAATGTAATAAGAGCATGAATGAAGCATATCCAAAAACAAAAATCAGCAGATCCATGTTTAGAGGAGATTTTCCCCAATATCCATTTTTAGTTGGGGTAAAAACCCTTCCAACATAGAACAAAATAGTCATTGGGATTTGTGTAGTTGTGGACTTGGTATAGACCCATGTTTCTAATAAAAATAGAGTTCTTGATCCAATTACAGAATGATATATTAAAGGAAAGAGGTTGCTGGAAGAAAATAATTTGATTTCCTCCCTATTTAAGAACAATATTAGTAGAAATGTGTTGAAATATAGGATAGAGAGTAACCTTTGATGCAAAATACACTATGTTTCTTGTAGAATATACATTACCAATAGGAGTTTCACAAGTTATTTTGTAAGGCGTAACTCTTTTTTCTTCACATTGAATGTGTATTGGGTGAGTTCTTAGGTGAAATAGAATAAAGGTTTGGAAGATCAGTTGGTAAAAGGATTACTCCTCCCTTATTAAGTGTGCAAGTAATTACTTGTGAGATGGTCCCATGAGTTTTTTAGAGGTTTTTGAAAGAGTGGAATATTGTGAAAGTACCACGGAATAGAAAAAATAAGAGAGATCCATTGAAGGAAAAAATACTTGAGAGGATGGCAAGGAGATGAATGTTGGATGAATCTCAAACATTACACGCTTTCAATGTTGTTTACATGTAAAATTCTAACTTGTCTCTCTAGTTTTGGAAACTACAATATTGGCAAAGAGTTTCATTCTAAAAAAATAATGGGCACATAGATGAACTACAGTTGTTGTTGCATTAGCTCATGAAATTCTTTATTTGTGTGTGCATTTGTAAGAGGATAGTTATCCATGACAAAACATGTTGGAGTTTGATGGTGAACATGGAAATGTTGAAGATGTGTGGATATCATCAAAGGGGTAAAAAACCTCTTGAGTGTGGACATGTGATTGTTGGAGACCCCATCCTAGGGTTTGGAATATGGCCATCATGTCTTCCATAATTTTGGAATAAAACTCTTATTATTGATGCACAAAGTTGTCCATAAAGAACTAGTTCTATCAATATCATGTTGCCAAGAATTGAGCAATTCTAGGAGTTTGGAAGTTCGTGGATCCCCTAGAAGGTTGGTGGGTTACGATAACATGAGGAAGAATGAAACTATAAATTGATTTGAAGGCATAAACAATGGCCTAGGCATAATAATAGGAAAATAGGTGTAAGTTTTAAAAATGGGTGTATAAGATTTAAAAGGGATCTTAAATATTTCCCACTAATGGAAGTCATGGTCTCTTTTCTCTTTCATGATGAACATTTTGACCATACTTGTACTTATGGGTTCACACCTAGTACCTTGGTACCAATCATAATCATTAGTGGGTGAGCTAACATTTGGAAAATATTTCCAATATTGATTTATAACCTAATGGTTTCTCCCATGCTCAACCACATCTCATTACCGCATTCTGGAGAATTTGTACGTCATGATGACCATAGCTAGATCTAGCTGAATACCAATAAACATGTAATATAATTATTTTTCATTATTTTTAAGCCATCGACATAGGATTATCAATGGTTAGCTATCAACATGTTCAAAGCACTTTTCTAGTGGGATTTTTTTATTAAAATAGTTTTGGTCTCTCATCAAGGCAACACCCATTCGTCACATATTTCAACCATAAGTAACATTTATTTCATAGAGGTATTATGGTGGTATCTATAATCATAAAATTTTACTTAGAAATGATGACATTTGATTCAGTGATGTATAAGTGTACTAACTAAACTATGACATTTGCATGGTATTTTTAAAATTTGGGTCATTTTGCTTCCATTTATCTGGATAATTAGCTCATACTTTTTGTCATTAGCAGTGCACATATAGTAATCAATGAAGAAATAATTTCTTTACTTGAAACCTCTTTCTCCTTCCCATAGCTAGTTTTCATCAAAGTTGAAATTCTTGCATTTCATTTTCCTCTTGGATGGTTTAAAGATTCGAGTCAAAATTCCATCAGTTTCATGACCACTCCATTGAGTAACAACAACCTAAAATTAATCACTAATTAAAATTTATCTAGCAACTTTAATTTCTAGGGATCTTCAAACCCATATTAGCTTAGGTATAGAGCTTTGGAATATGATTGTCAGAATAACTTTCTAAAGTTGCTAGACAAACATAGAGCTTTGAGTTAGGGAGTGAAATCTAGTTTCTATACCATTGACTTTGGGAATCCCTTCTAACACAAGGGTCAAGCACGAGGTCACATTGGGGTCGGCAGAGTAATCAACACTGCTTTGTTGGTCTTGGTATAGTGGTTGCACATATTACATGGATCACTTGGGGAATCTCTCAAAGTGGTTTTGGGCTTAGTTACCCTACCCTTGCATGTAAATCAGATTGTCAATTGTCCCCCCTTTGCTTTGGTATAGTAGGTGGTACCATAGAGCCCATAATATTTTAGACTTCCTACCCAGGGTGACAACATAGGGAGGGTGGTGTTGTATCTGGGATCGATGTTGGCTAGACTCACTATAACTCCTTGGAGGGTTTCCCACTGCTCGGTGAGGTAGCTTGCATTAGGGCATAAATTCATTAGCAAGTTGTCAACATAAATTTCCAACCCACTGAAAATCATCCCCTTCACACATTGATCCTACGATGTTGGATTCCATCACCAACTAGCGCTTATTTGTGAGAAGGTTTGTTTGCATGCTTGACTCCTAGATTAATTAGCATTTTTTGTTTTTTCTCCTTAGTATTCCTTAGGATTGAGTCTGTGTTTAATGGCATCATTTTCAAATGTTAGTATCCTATAATCTGCTAAAAGGTAAAAGTCTGGTCAAATGTGTGTGTTATGTTTTTAGAGTCATGCCTTGGTCTTCATAAGACCAAGGCATTCCTTATTTTAGAAAATGGGCCATCTAGTCAAAAGAGTCTAAATTGTGCAAAGGGTTAGGAGTGTCATGTCATGATGGGTCATGATCATGATTATGTGAGTCATTAAAGTCATGTGTGTTCACCATGTGAAGGGTACGAACCTTTTAAAGTAATTGCATTCTTCATTTGCACGGTTGGATTAGTGTGTACTTTCCAACATCTCAACTCTAGAACAGAAGAAGAAGTAAAATAAAGGTGGAAATATTGTTATATTTGAACCCCAAGTTTTGCATCTCATCAATTTTGATCCATCAAACAAGGCATCTTTTGAGCAGGCCATATGCATTTAGTTTTGCGAAAAACTCTAGGGTTATAATATGCAAGTGACCAAAGATTTTTCCCTCAACTTCAATGGGGTCGACACAAAGATAGGTGATCTTCAATTTTAGGTGACTGAAGAGTCAAACTCTGTTGCAACTGAGATCCCAGCCCAAGGAGAAAAGTGGTTCAAAGGTATGCCCCTTGATCTATATATTTTCCATGATTTATTAAAACCTGAATACAAGAATCAGAATTTCAGTGCTACAGTGCCTAGGGAGTTCATATTGAAGTATTATGGAAAGTTATTAAGGGTTGTTCAAAGATATTTTACTTGTGAGGGAAGGTTCAACAGAGTGCATCAGTATCACATTAGGTTATTAATGCATTTTATTGGTAAAAATCCCTTAAATTTACCCTTCTATCTCTATAGAATTATTGGCAATATGTCTGAAAGGGTGCAATAAAAAACAAATTAGATTGAGCCTAGTTTATTTTACTTTTCTCTGATTCATCTATTAGTGTTAGAGGAACTCGGGAAACAGAATAGTGAATGGGATTCTTTCTTAGTTTCAATAGGGATTGCAGCAGATATTTTTGGTACCCCTTAGGACAAAGAGGATACTCCCTCATTAGCTGAAAGAACAACCATATTATCCCCTGAGAGTTCCAATAAAAGGAAGGAAAATATATCAAGAGATCAAGAAAGTGGAAAAAGAGAAGAGACTGTAGAACCTCCAATAAGCAAGCAAACCAAAAATAAGGGTAGAAAATTACAGTTCACCCTTGATGTTGTTGAGATATTGAAACCTGGAAAACCTCTCACAAGGTCAACAACAAAGAGACTACCCATCATGGAAAAACATCATTTTGAGCATACAAATCAATAATTTAACAAGGATTAGATACCCTAAGATGAAAAGGACAAGACAATCATGGAGTTTCATGATCGGCTTGAGAAATCCCAACATACTATAGCATAGTTATAGTTTGAAAATAGAGAAACAAAGAAAAGTATTATTGAAGAGGCTATTAGTACTCCTAAATCAAAGCAGGACACCACATTATCAGTGAAAATGAAAGCACCATTAAGTGTTGACATGTCCAAGAGGAAAAAGGAAAAGAAGTCAGTTGAAAATATCCTTGAAGTAGTAGAGGTTGCCAAGCCTAGTCTTCGTCTAATAATATCTGCAGCTAAGCAATTAGATTTAATGATAAATTTTGAAAGACAACCCTTAGCAGATGATGATCCTGCAACAATTTTAAAGATAAATACCTCACCTGGAAAAGGTGAGAGTACAATTAAAAGGATAAAAAACCAGTTAAGGTAAGCACAATATATTATCATCCAATTGGGGGAGGAACAAAGAATACACATGAAGGATGCCTTTGAAATAATTAACCAGTTTCATGAGGCCATTGATAACAACAAAATAATTGTAAAAAGGTTTTTACCATTGCACAAGCAGCTCAAGCAAATTTACGAGCAAACATTTTCTTTAAAGAAAGAAAACAAATCTCTGAGTCAAAGATTAAAAAAAATTGATATTGATCATGAGACTAAGAGAAAGTTAGAATTACTTGCAGAAGTACTTGAAGTATAAGATCATTGACCTGACAATATTCAATTTTATCCTTTTTTATATTTTTTCATCATAAGTAGGGGGATAAAATCCAAACCCTAATTTGGAATCTATTATGAAAACTTGCAAGATATAGTGTGCTGAAATTAGTTACATCATATACATAACCTAGAAAACCCAAAGTGTAGACTGTGGCAGTTAGCATTGAAGATAAGCAAGACACAAAACTTGTGCAGCATGGGCACACTATGCAAGTGTTGTAAGTGTCATTTTTTGCAGAAATGGGTTTCATCATGGAAGACACATATTGGATGAGATGATAAATTTTTAAGATGATATAAAAGTTACTTCATCACAGGAATATGTATAATTTATATCAGCATGAAACTAAATCTCATTTTGTAACCTTACAGCCTCGAAGGTTTTGAGTTTTGATGGGAAAATCAATGTTTTGAAGAATGGTGAATGTTTCCAAAGATCCATATTGTATGCCTCTAAGCTCATATATCAGTGAATGGTCATTAGGTGTTATATCTAGGTCAAACAAGTGAAGAAAATGGGAACAGGGAACTCAGTATGCAAGTTCATTGTGCAAGTGTTGAAGAACTCAGTTGTGCAACAAACTGCATCCACACGTTGCACAATTTTGATAGGGCAGCTAGATCATCATCCAAATCGATCTCAAATCATCTCCACCTATACTAGATCACCCATAATGACATCAGAGCTCGATGACATGAAGATAGAGAGTTAGATGTCTTATTTGTCAAAGTTGTTGTGATGCTTTTAATGTAATAAGTTGACTTATATATTTTAGTAGTTAGCTCCTATTTTCAATGTAACTACACCCAAACTATAGGATAGTGGTTGAGCTCAACCTCCTCATCTTGGGGAAGAGTTTTTGCCTTTATATTTTGTAATTTTGAATTTACTAAGGGTTGGAAAAGCATAGAAGAGACATATTTTTGAGCATCTTTGTAATTTTCTAGAAATTTTAATGGAATATCAATCAAAAGTACATAGCTACTATTACCAGATATTCTTTTGTTGATGATATGAAGTGTGTGATTCTCTCTTGTGTATGTGTCTTCATGTTTTATTTTTCATTTCATCTGTAACCTTAATATACTTAATTGGAAAGTAATGGTTTGGAATTCATCTGATTTTGATGCTCTAGATCAAGCAATTAAGTATTGTAATTTACTCTAGAAAACAAAATTAGAATTCATCCTATTTGATGCTTTGAATGTAGTTAGTTGTTTTCTCCTTATTCCATTATATTACAATAATATTTTCACTGAAATATTATCATCCACCTAGACCCTGCATATTTGTTTCTAGCTCATAGGAATTTTACGTTCAACCTAAATTTTGCTAGATGTCCTAACTTTTTCTCATGGCTCACAGGGCTTGAATAAGCTCACAGAGGTTTTACGTTCCCCTTGAATTTTTCACTAGTCTATCTATGCTCACATAGGTTGTGCATTCCCCCTAGATTTTTCATTAGACTTACATCTCGACTTTTGTCTTAGACTTAAAAGGTTTCTTCCTTTAACTTGGCTAGACTCACAAGATCATATAGCATCTTGCTCATCTTGCCTCTTGGTTTGAATCACATAGGTTGTATGTTCCCCCTAGATTTTTTTAATACCTCACAGGACTGGTTGATTCTCCAAATCTCCCTGGCTAGCCTTAGGGTGGCCCACATGGCCTTTCACTAGAAAATGATTTTTGATGCTGCCAAATTTAACATCTATCAGGACATGTTCACATTGTATTCAAACAAAAATTATAAACAAAGATATTGGGTTGTAACAACCATTGCCAATTCTCTTCATGGATTTTGTTAGTGGTTATCCTACCACCCAATGCAAACATGATTGAATATTTGAAGTACTATACAAATTCTGGAAGAAGCTAGTATTTGTAACTTGCCACAACACTATTGGTGCCTCTAAAGTTGTCAAACTTTTATTTCAACCTGTATGGAATAATTCCAGCTTACCTTTGGCCATCATTTATGATCACAACTCTCAATTTCTTAATCTCTTTTGGAAATCATTATGGAACCTTTTAGGTTATCAGTTACTATTTTCTACATTGTTTCAACCCCAAACAAATGGTCAAATTGAAGTAGTTAGTTGCAACTTTGTTCATGCTTACTACATCTATCATCAACAAAGCATGAGGTATAAGCATGAGGTCTAGGCAGTGTGCAACACATGGGGTTCTTGTCTTTCTATATTCCTTTTGATTCTTTTTATATTTTCACAAAACAAGAGTAACTTTGCAAAATCCACCAGCTACCTAGCATAATGTTTTCATTCATTTCAAACTAGGTCTCTGAACTCAAGTTCCTTCAACCAATGTGAATTGAGCATAAAATAACATGTGGTTTTTGGAGTAATATCCCCTACTTGTAGGAAAATAAAGACATTGTCAAAGGGACCTGATTCTCCTATCCATGTACTAATTATATCTACATTGACAAAAAGTTGTTCAACCACAAGTTTGTTGCGCAAGTTCATTGCGCAAGTGTTGAAGAACTCATTTGTGCAGTGAACTACATCCACATGATGCAAAATTGTTATAGGGAAGACAAATCATCATCCAAATCAACCTCAAAGCATATCCACCTATACCAGATCACCCATAACAACTTCAAATCTCGATGGCATGAATATAGAGAGTTAGATGTCTTATTTGTCTTGCTCATAGGAATTTTACTTTCAACCTAACTTTTTATAGATTCCCTGACTTCTGCTCATGGCTCACAGGGATTAACTAAGCTCACAAAGGTTGTACATTCCCCCTGAATTTTTCACTAGTCTGTCTATGCTCACAGACGTTGAATGTTCCCCCCTGTATTTTGCATTAGACTTGCATATCAAATTTTGTCTTAGACTTACAAGGTTTCTTCCTTTACCTTGCCGAGACTCACAAGATCATATAACATCTCGTTCATTTTGACTCTTGGTTTGACTCACATAGGTTGTACGTTCCCCCTAGATTTTTTCAATACCTCACAATACTAGCTAATTCTCCAAATCTCCTTGGCTAGCCTCAGGGTGGCCCACATGGCCTCTCATTGGAGAATGAATTTCAATGCTACCAAATTTAACATATATCGGGACATGTTCACATTGTAGTCAAAGAAAACTTACAAACAAAGATATTGGTTTGTAACAACCATTGCCAATTCCCTTCATGCATTTTGTTCCTCATCTCATTCTATTAACATCTTATAGAATTTTCTTTCACAATTTTGTTTTTGTTGGGGGGGATACTTATTATAGAATCACTTCAGTAAGGTATCACACTATGAAGGGAATATATATGACATCAAAATCACTCATTACTTTCACTTGGAATCTTCCACGCCAACTTAGTGTATTTTGAATCAATATTTGTCACTCAAAATTAGCATAAAACTAAGTTTGAAATATAGGACCTTTGATAGAAAACAAAAAATAGCTCCTTTAATTGCTCAGCAAAGTTCCAATGTGGTGAAGTCAATTAGGAGAGATGATGATTTCATTGTATAATTTTAGATATCTCACTATATTCTTACAATCCTTGTTAACTATATATCTGATTCGATTGATTGAAGGTACAACCAAACAAGTACATGTCAGATATTTTTTCCTCGAGTGGGGGAATCTCAGGACAAATAGTTGAGGGAAATGCGACTACATCTAGTATATAATATGATACATGAACAAGGACCACTAGAGGTGAAAAGGTTAGAAGAAAATTTTGTAGATGCATGGAATTTTTTCTTTCCGAAGGAGGATCGTGCTCTTATGATGATGACAACATAAGAGACTTAGAGGTGCCACTCATGTATAACAATCTGGTGAAACAATGGGTACCTAAGGAACTGCCTCCATTAGACATCGAATTTATTGTCAAAAATAGGATGTATCGCATTGCACCATCCTCCCTACATGGCCTGGGGATATTTTCCATGGATGGAATAATTGTAAAATACAATACAGTAACTGAATTGATGGAATATGTAGAACCATTTTACAATTATAATGATTGGATGTGGGTGTTCCGATACATGCGAAGTATGAGAATATATGCACTCTACGCAAATTATATATAGCTAATAAACAACAATAAAAATAAGGGAGCCACTATCTATATTGACGGAAGGCCTGAAGCTTCTGGTAATATTGCAGGGTTTATAACAACACATGACCCGGGACAACAAACAAGCAACTGAATTGCATATATGAGGGATGGAAAGGGAATTGGATAGTCATGTGCGCGATAAAAAAGATATCTCCCACATAAGAGTTATTAGTGGATTACCATTTGAATCGAATAGAAACATCGAATAATAGTGTGTGGGTACTTATGCAACACCTATTTAAGCAACCTGTACTTATTGCATTATATTTTTTGTATCTTTAACAATGTCTGAAATATTTTATGATCGCAATTTTATAATAATATGGGAGGTTTATCATGTAAAAGTGTCATCCACAGAACATGTAAACGATTAACAATTTTGATTTACACTTAATGTGAATTTTATTATTTATTTATATAATTTATTTGTGTGGCAATCCATTTTTTGTTATCATTAACAATTTTTTAAATGTTTCGGGTTTCTAATTATATTATAATGTGGTAGGATGATCATGGAAAAGGGGAAAACACAGAACATGTAAATGATTAACAAATTCGACTTTGATTCTACGTGAATTTTATTATTTTTTTATATAATTTTATTTGTGTGATGATTGGTTATTTAATTTGTTTATATAACTAAGATAACATTGATTTTATTGAAATATGTAATCTACAGACCATGATGATCATGATTCCCCCGATGAGGAGGAGTTGTATTCATCCCCTGATCCAGTGGTAATGATTAAAAAGAAGATCATTAAAGAGACCAAGGAACTTTCTCGCTTGTTAGATCGTGCAGATAAAACTCCAGATGTCATAGAAAGGACCAATCTAGTTATGACACAACTTAGGACATATCAAGTAATAACCGTAATTTAAAGTGCTTTTTTTTTATGTGTTGATAAGTTCAATTATGATAGTTTGTTTTTTAACTTTTACATTATATAAAGAAGAACCATTTTCTATCTTATATAGAGATATTTGGAGCCTGTCCAACCTAGTTTTGGTAGTAATGGCACTACAGATATTCCATAGAGTTCTAACATGGGTCGTCATATAGTTTCTAGATTTTTTACTTCTCCATCTTCCACACCATTAGATGGAAGCCATGACACGCGCCACCAGAAATCCACACAATGGCCAAGCTCTAGTAGAGATGGTGACATATATGAGGCTGATGATGTGGTTGATATGGGTGCATGTCCTGGAGCTAGAAACGTGACCAACACGGGGACCCTTCCGTGCACATTTTTGGTCGATGATAACGGACTTCCATTAAAACAAATAAGACTCCAAAGTAGTTTTTCATATTTTAACTATTTCATGTTGTCCATATCAAATATAAATCATTGAGATTATTAGTTTTAAATTAATGATCATATATTTTTGCATGTAGGAAACGACCATTTTCATAGGCACCTAGAGAGCAAGGCCTTGTTGATTTTTTGGGAAACCATACGCATGAGGTGGAATTTCCATAATTCCGACCTCAAAAACAAACTTTTCGATTATATTGAATGTATCTTTGGAGTAGAGACCTTAAATAAAAAAGTGGTTGCCTATGCAGTGGGTGAATATTTAAAATATATGAGGAATGTGTATAAACAAAGCATGGCAGTCAACCCTAGGTATGAGAGCCCTCCATTGATTCCAGAGAGGGATTGGAAGGCGCTCATTGATGATGAAAAAGAAAATAAATTAAGAAAAAAAGGAGAACAAATAATCGGTACCCCAAGGTAAACTACAATATTTTGATTTCAATACCTTTAATTTTCATTATATCTAAATAAAAGTGTGGTATATAACATACTTGAAAATTTTGATGATAGATTTCCTGACACTTCGAAGGAAACCAGAGCAAGGATTATCAAACATGGCTAGCACAAGATAGGCCAGGGCGACTACTTGAGGTTACAGTCATGAATCGTAACATCCAAAACATCTTAAAAATATTATTTGTATTGCCTTACAACTTGCAGGTAATTTCATACAATAACATTAAAAATGCATAATCTTATGCAATGCAAGGAGATGAATTCGGAACTCAAAACACGGAGAAAGACCTCTGAAATTGTTACAAGTACGATTATAAAGCTATTGTTGATCATAGGAAAATCATGGGGCAAACCCCACAATCTAGTTTGTGGGATAAGGTAAATATAAATCAGCCTACATTAACCTTTCATTACTTATAAAATACGTACATGTTTGATATCGTTCATAAATTTAATGTCTTGCTTTGTTTTAATCAGGGGAGCAACACTATCAACGAAATATTAGTACTAGACAACAATGCGTTGATAGTGCAGCGTATCCAGAATATCATGGTGCTCCCAAGTAGCCCCATCCTAGTGGGGTGCATCCTAACGATGTTCCTGTGACTGAGGCCCACGACGGTAAAATGACTTTATATTAATCATATACTTAAAAATTTTGTAATTAAAAAGTTTGTATTTCTAATTTTTATTGCTTATACATTTACAATTTTGTCCTTATAGATTTTTTCATTTCAATGTCATAGAATGTCGTAGTTGAGCCTCCTCGACCTAAATATCAGGAGTACAGTGAATCCATTCCAATGGTGCCCACTAGTGGACCAGGTACATAATTACATTGCAAAGGTTTTTTTTAATATTAATGAACTACTTCAATGATATTTAAAAATTAGCCATATAAATTTAATATTTTTTTGTTTTTGTAGGCGATGGCCCCTAAAATCAATCTCCATGTTGTGGGTACAAGAATAGGCATGCTCGACATGAGAGGACTGAAGAAATATCAGTTGTTAAAGAGCCCCTAGAAAATGAAGGCATGGAGGTTGATGACTTACTCAAGAACTAGACTAGAAAACTAAAGAAGAATAAAAGAAATTTATGATGTATAATAATTTTATAAGACAAATGGATGTATATTATATAGCTAGTATATTTGGAACATATTTTAGATGCTAAATCTCATTTATAAAAACTGTTTTTTATGACATATGCATTTGAATGATAAACCTCATTTATAGCTTTACAATCACTTTTTTTATTAATTTTGAATATTTTTAATGCACATTTCTTATTAGAATATAGATTGGGTATTGGGGAATTGAGAGTGATGTGAGGGGGGGGAGGGGCCATAGGAGCTTCCACCTTCACATGGTTGGTCCTGTTCAATAGATAAAAATTTATTGGAGTCATTTATTCTTTGAGAAAACCTCTCTTGATCTGACAGAGCAACAACATAGTCAATGTTGACTTCATTGTTGCTCCTTCAGATCGACGGAGGTTTTCTCCAAGATCATATGGCTCCAATAAATTATTCTTGAAACCAAGAGGAGCTTATTTAGGTCACCGCATCTGAGATGCACATTCCTTTGATATATAGTGTCTGTGATATCTGATTCATCATTGTTGAATTCTTACATATTTAGAATACTAATCGCAATGAATCTTTCTACATTTGATCAAGTTGATTAGTCAGTTATCAGTATAACTAATTTTTCTTGTAGTCTTGTGTTCACAAGTTTTTGCAGGTTTCAGAAGAAGCAATCAAGAATTAGTGAAATCACTTCAAGCTGTGAAGATACTTCGAACATAGGACCTTAGGTAAGTTCATCATTAGTTACTTTGATCATGTTAGTTACATATTCTTTGATTATCATTATTATTATTTGTTACATATAAATAAATTCATCTTGTATGAGTCTCCTCATTAATGATGCCATACAACCTAATATCCTTCAATATTTTTTCATTTATAGATGTCTCCACCACTAACATATAACTAACACATCCATATGTAGGTTGTAAAAGCTTCCTTCTTTATGGTTTTTTAAATTACTATTGGTATTCCTCGTGAATCCCTTCAAATATATTGCACACCTTCATGTGGGAAACCTTCTTCTATGCATCCTTCCCTTGAACCTATTTATTGTGCACCATCCTTATTTATTCCTTGCCCAACCTTCATGTTTGTTGACTTCCCCCTACATATATTGTTTGAATCCTGCTCATTGCTACCTTGCACACATACGTCAAATATAACACATGTTCACACATACTCTCATTTTGTGCCTAGATGCACAAATGCCTTTTCTCCTATCAACAATGCTATTGCATCAAATTCCCCTTACCAATAAAAACTTGTGGGCCTAATTGATTAGAATCTTGAAGCTAAAATTTATGTGATTCAAATGAAATTTCTGTAAATGTCATCTCAAATGTCCTCACCAATCTCCTTGATTGGTTGAATATTAGGGGTATAAATGGAGAACTTGTAAATGGAAATAAATATAGACATGCACCTATAACCTAGAGCTATGTTGAACTCCTAGGTAACCATAGCTATCACCTTTGATAGTATTGATTGATATTAGTCAATGTTTGAGGAGCTCAAAGAGAAAGGTAAGGTATCTATCTATTAGTGAGTTGACACCCCTATGGGTAGGGAATTCCTTTCCTTGAGTGATAGAAAAGTTGTATTAATGGGGTTTTACTATTCGTCCCCTTTTGGGGGACAATGATTTGGAGAGTGTTATGGATCATTGAATTTCTATGAGTAGATGATCTAGGGAATCAAATATTTATAAGTTGTTAATGCAAGCCTCCCAAGGCACAGTGAGAACATGGGTATCTAAATAACATGACCTTTGAGCCATGATCTTAGCTAGCTCAAAATTAGATGTATTTAACTCTTAATAGTTTCCTAACAGCATAGTATAAATAGTTGTTCTACTATCCTAATCAGTTTTCCACATGTGTCCTATTCAATTTTCCACATTTGTCTTAGTGCCTCTCTCAACCTTCCTTTATTTTCTATGATTCATTGTTAAAAGGAACAATGAAATTGTTGTTATGTCACTCTTGTTTTTAACGGGACAAAAAGGGGATGAAAACATTATTGTTTATTACTTTAATATATAAAAGAAGTTTTTGACTATGAATTACTTCATTTCCATATAAAGGGATAAAAAGGGGATGAAAATGTGGAAAACATAGGTATTGCCAAGATTTGGCTAATTATTTCAGGGGAAATTTGAGCTCATATTTCAATCTACTTAGATTTGGCTAATTATTTCAGGAAAGAGATTGCCTCCTCTAAGTTATAAGTGTACAAGCTATTTAATTTTTTATTTATTCTGATGCAATATATTTGGTTGTTTCTAATATTTTCATATTTTCATAATCATTGTCAAATTGGAGGGTCAATGCTCATTTGAAATAGAGGCTTGCTCATTTTTCTCCTTATTTTTATTTCATCTTTCACTTATAAAGTTTTGAAAACTTTGAGGCAAGGCAAGGTAAAACTTGTAATTTTTTACCTAAAGCTT
This sequence comes from Picea sitchensis, assembly GCA_010110895.2. NCBI lineage: Eukaryota > Viridiplantae > Streptophyta > Pinopsida > Pinales > Pinaceae > Picea > Picea sitchensis. The sequence continues at coordinate 81,935 of SNQJ01S0000290.1, read as the reverse complement.
GCTCATTTTTATTCATATTTTGATTTCATCTTTCACTTGTAAAGTTTTTATAACTTTGGGGAAAGGCTAGGTAAAACTAGTCCAACCTTTTTCATAATGTTTCCAATATTTTTTTCATGCTATGAATGTAATCTGTCGATTATTGCATTTGAGGAAGAAATAAAAGCATAGATTTGGTCATAATTGTTGTATTTTCATCACTTTTTAAAACTTGAACATCCTTAATAGGCTATGTGCAATATAGGACATAGTTCATCAATAATATTAACTCTCGTATTCAATGTGTTTCAAGTTGTATCTCCTATGACGCATACCTCCCTAAATTTTCATATATGTTATTATGTGTAGCAAGTAAAAAACAATTATGTTTCTATGAGGGACATATAGTTTTGGTGTTGATGGATTAAAATGACCCTACATGGATTGATTTTTCTCCCTTCCTATAGTTCAACATAGGCCCTAATTAAAAAAAATTATGCTATGTTTGGATATTGTATTTTTATGCATTATGATTAGGTGTTAAGATGATGACATATACCTTAGGGATCTATAGTTGAGAGTGGGTAGCAGGAAACAATAATCCACATTAACTACGGTGAAAGAATTAATTTGGTGACTCAAGTAACAATTAGTTTATCGATTATGTATTTTTCATATATGTGATCAATTTGAAATAGTAGTTTATCATATTTTTTGTGGGTTCATGTTTATTCCTTTATTTCCAATATTATTTTATGTATTGAAGTCTGATCCATAAGGAAGGAGAGTGCAACTTGAACAAGGTGGCTATATCCCGCCTCGCATCAAGTGCTTTCCTCTATAATTTTGTCCTTGCATTTTATTAAATATGGTTTATATGGCATACCATGTGTCTTTAAAACCTTCTCACCTATCACTTCCTTAAACTATTTTTTCTTCTTCTTGGGCATATGGTTGCATTAATCATCTTTCATGTCTTCCCTAGTGTATAATCTTATGTTTCTTTGTAAAATTAGATATCCTTCATATTGAATATTAATAATTGTCAAATTATTTAGGCAATTATGCCTTATAATGCATTAGATATTTTGTTAATCCTAATATTATTTTTTTTAAATACTCATATCCCATCGCTCTCGCGACGAATTTTCATGTCGATGGTATTGATAGTTCGTTGACTGTATTGAAAATTTGTCTCCCAGATTTGTTGGATAGTTCATCTCACATACGACAATCTAAGTTCATCTTCCGTGTGGTGACCTATTTAGGTCGTCTTTCATGCGATGACATCTTTTGGTTGTCTTTCGTGTAGTGACATATTTCAGTCATCTTTCGTGCGATGAAATGTTTTGGTCATATTTTGTGTGATGACATCTTTCGTTTGTCTTTCATGCGATGACATCTTTCGGTTATCTTTCATACGACGTGAAATTTAATTCATCTCCCTCACAACGGCAGCGATAGGGCATCCTTAAGTAGTCTCGCAGGTGACGATATCCTTTGGTCATCGCAATTTCCACGACATGTGATACGATGTTTGGGGGGTCCAGGATTCACCGCCATCGCCATGACAAAACATCACGCGTGCAATGAAAGTATTGTCGCAAAATGACCAAAATTTACTAATGTTTGAATCTGGAGAATACATAGTTATTGTGCCATTGGATCCCTCGGAAGGAGGAAGGCATGTGGAACCTGTGACAAAAAATATTCTTACAGAAGATCTAAATCAATTATACAGAACTATCATGCACGAAGAGGATTATATCAACCCAACTGCAGATGGAACAATGAGTTGGAGGAGTATTAGTTTGTGTGCTTTATACTCTGACATAGTACTAGTGAACTGGTAGCAGTGAATACATGAATTATCCACCAGAAGATGTGTCAAAATGACGTGCACACTGAGATGGATTGGTTCAGAGGTAAGAGAGCCTCCTACTGTTTATGGTCTGAATGACTTAGAAGAATTTTTTATGAAGTTTGAATTAGAAGTAGTAGAAAATCATATATTTCTAGTATTAGATATTGGTTTGAAAGCTACAATTGCATGTTGGTGGGGTACACATAAGGAGAATATCAACAACTAGTTTCATTGCAAGAGGCATGAGGGATTCACACTGTTGACCAATATCTTATCACGTTCATTCATAAAGAGGGTTTTTTAATTGTGAAAAATAAGATCAATATATTATAGGTATTGGGGGTGATGTGCAGTCTAAGGGAATTTATAGGTATTGGGGGGGAGGGTATAAAAAGGGGAATCTAGTTAAAATATGGGTTTATTTTATTGGAAATATGTATTGGGAGGGGGGTTCAATAAAAGGATTTTGGGAGGTATTTATCAATATCTAGTGAAATTAGGGTCATTCTTTAATATCCCACCAACGCAAGCGTTATGTCATAGGTTCACTGAGTGAATACCTCATGGAAAGAGGTTACTTCACATTAGATTTGGTGTAGAACAAGAGCATAGATATGAGGAGAAATATGACAGATTGGAACAACCTATGGAACATGTATATAGGTGCATGGTTCAATGGAGACTAGTACCACTAGAAGAATGGCCACACTATTTTATTCACACATTAGAAGAAATTCCAAAGAACTGGTACATAGAATAGGAACAACAAAAATAAACTGCAAACTAGGAAGAGATACAAAATATATTTGTAGTTACATTTTCCTTCGAGAATGAAAATCCAGAGATAGATGCAGTGCTAAAAGTGGTAAGAGATAGGATAATTGAATAACTAGAATTTGAAATATTCCCAACATATCAGAATCAAAAGAAACATACTATCAGACAATTACTACATTGTTATCATTTCACAGAAGAAGAAGATCCAGCAGAAGAAAATCAGTGCAATATCCAGATCCAAGAAGTTGAAGGTGAAAGGGAAGTAGAAGGACCAAAGCTAGATTCAAAATTTTATGCTACACCATTAAAGATCAAGAAGGTAAATATTGGAGCTATAGAAAACCCAAAGATTGCAAGCATTGGAGATTATTGGGATAATCAAACAGTAGAAAGAATCATAGAATTATTGCATGAGTATAGTGACTTATCCCCCAGCGACATTTTCATAGATGAAGGGATTAGTAGGAGATATAGGAGAGATGAAGATACCTTTGAAGCTAGAATCCAGATGTATAAGACAGAGACCTTACAGGTTGAATCCAATATGTAAGGAGAAAGTGAAGGAAGAAATTGACAAGATGTTAGAAGTTGGTGTCATAGAACCTGTGGAAGAATCAAAATGGATCAATCCTATGGTGGTGTAGGAAAAGAAGAAAGGGGGGATTAGGATCTATGTATATTTGAGAAAAATAAATGATTATTTCTTACATGATCCTTTTCCTACCCCATTTATAGATGAAGCTTTGGAAAATGTAGGAGGTCAAGAAGCTTATTCATTTACAGATGGGTTTTCAAGATATCATCATATCAGGATAACACCAGAATATAGACATAAGACAACATTTTCTACAAAATGGGGATCATTCCAGTATACAATTATTTCATTTGGGTTGAAGAATGCACCAACAAGTTTTCAAGAGTAGTAGTAGCAACTTTTAAGGACTTTATTCACTAGTTTTTGGAGGTTTACTTGGACGATTGGACAATGTTTATTTTAATGAGGGATCATGTGGAAGTTAAGATTGATCTTAGACAAATGTAGATAGTGTCATATTTCATTTAATATTAAGAAATGTATCTTTAGCGCACCTTTTGGTATTTTTTTAGGGCATGTGGTGTGTAAACAAGGTCTATTGGTTGATCCTGCTAAAATTGTTGTCATAGTTAACTTACCACTACCAAAGTCAGTGCACCAATTGAAGAGTACACTTAGCCACATAGGATATTACAGGAATTTTATAAGGGGATATGCACATATTACTTTTCCAATGGACAAATTGTTGAAGAAGGACACTAAATATCAGTGGAATGATGAATGCCATAAGAGATTGGATATTTTGAAGGAGAAGACGGTAACTACACCAATTTTAGTGTTTCCAAACTAGGAAAAATAATTTCATGGGCATGTGGATGCATTTGCAATAGCATTAGGAAAATTATTGACATAACCATAAGAAGGTGATATAGATCACCCTATTTCCTTTGCAAGCAAGAAGATATAAGACTCAAAGAAGAACTATAACACTATAGAAAGGGAAGGATTATCTATGGTGTAAGCTTTGCAGAAATTCATAAATTACTTGTTAGGGAAACATTTCAATATGTTTACAGATCATTATTCTCTTAGGTACTTAGTCAATAAGCTAGTGTTGTGGGGAAGAATATGCAGATGGTTACTTTTGTTCCAAGGGTTTGACTTTGAAGTTGTGGTTAAGCTGGGAAGATTGAATGCAGGACCAGATCACTTATCTAGGATAACTAATGGAGAAGAACCTAGTAACTTGGAAGACCACTTTCCAGATACACAATTTTTTTCAGTACAGACAATTGATGAGTATTTTTCTAACATTATTGAGTTTTTGAGTACAGAATTTTCATCAAGAAAATTTACTACTGCGAAGAATAAAAAATTGGTGGTCAGAGTTGCAGACTATCAACTGATTGCAGGTCATTTATACAAGCTTGGAGTAGATAACATTTTGAGAATATGTGTGATGGAGCATGAAAGGCCTATCATTTTAGCAGAGGCACATGAAGGAATTGCTAGAGGAAATTATGCAGGGAAAGCTATTGCGCAAAAGGTATGGCACACAGGATTATGGTGGCCAATAATTCACAAGGATTCAAAGGAATAATTTTAGAAGTGTGATCTTTGTCAAAGAGTTGGGAATCCATAGAGGAGGGATGAGATGCCACTAAGACATCAGGTTACTTTGAAAGTATTTGATAAGTGCGAAGTATAATTTGTGGGTCCAATTAATCCACCAACAAGAAGATAAGGATCTAGATATATTATTACAGTGACAAAATACTTGACCAGATGGGTTGATGCAGCAATAGTAAAGGATTGCAGTGCAGAGACTGCAATGTGCTTTTTATTTGAACAGGTAGTTACAAGATTTGGATGCCCAAGAATATTTATGAGTGATCATGGGACTCACTTTATCAACATCACAATTGAGACAATGCTTGAAGAATTTGAGACACGTCATCAGAAGAGCACTCCTTATCATCCTCGGGCTAATGGAACAATTGAAGCGTTTAACAAGGTTTTGGAGAATTCCTTGAAAAATATTTGTAATGTAAATAGGGATGATTGGGATTTGAAGGTACCAACAACACTATGGGCTTATAGAAATACATGCAAGAAATTAACAGGGTAGACACCCTTTAGGTTGGTGTATGGATAGGAAGCAATAGTTCCCTTAGATTATTTGATACCAAGTTTACGCATTGTAACAATTACATATATGATAGAAAGAGGAGTAGCGTAGGAAATATTAGCTCAACACATGGAATTGGAAGAAGACAAAATCATTGATGGTTTCCATCAGGAGGTATAGAAAGAAAAGGATAAAGCATGGCATGAAAAATATATTAAGCAGAATAAATTCAAAGTGGGAGATCTAGTTCTCCTATATGACAGTAAGTATTTGCAGCACCTAGGGAAGCTTAGAATGCATTGTCTAGGGCCATACCATATAAATTATGTCATGGATGGAGGTTTTGTATAGTTGTGGGACTTAACATGAAAGGAAGTTCAAAGACTGGAGAATGGTAGTCGAATGAAACTGTATAGGGATAGTCAAACCAATAACCCTCAGTAATTACAGCCCAAAAAGTAGAATTGTACATAATGTATATAGTAGGAACAAAGAGAAGAAAAAAAAATAATACGAAAAAGAAAGAGAAAACTAGAAAAATGAAGAAAAAAACAAAACAAAGTAAAGGAATAAGTGGTAATGACAGCACAGAGAAGAAATAAATTTAAGGTGACAAGAAGTGAAGATATTGCATACAGGACAACTATGACAGAAGGAAATCCAATATGCCAGATAAATATGACAACAACAAAAAATATTGTGCACCAAAAAAATGAAACATACAAGAAAAGAAAAAATTCACTGCCATAAAAGGAAGGCGTGAAACAAACATTTATGACAGTGGAGGAAGTGTTCCTGGTAAGATTTGGATCATTTATGAAAGCACTATAGAAACAAAAATAGTTTTCGGCAAGCCACATTGTCACTTTGAGAAAACACAGAGCTAAGCAACAAGAAGCGAAGAACAAGCAGGCAATCTAGCAGGCCGACAATGATATTTTAGAAGAAAACCCACTCAAATTTAAGAAATATGGTGACACCTAAAGTTGGAGCTCCTACCAGGATAGAAATTAAAACACGAAGTTCCACAAGGTGGTCGCAGAAGCCATCATTGGAAGCATAAAACCCTGGGCAAAAGCAAAGAGTGGTAGACGTGGACACCATTCCTTCCCCGGTCATCGAACTAGTGATCCCTGCAATAGTGGAGGAGCATGGGCCAACCCCTACGATATAAAAAATGCAGATTGATCCATAGGACACAATAGAGGAGCAACACCTGACATAGGAAACAGTCCATCCCACCGAGGAAGAAGATGAGGAGAGAACTAAATCGGATAAGCCAAGGGTTCAATCTGGTGTAGAGAAAGTGTAGTAGGAGCAAAGACCAGTAGAAGAGGTCATGGCACAACAAGAGTGTGGAATAGAAGAGACATAGGAAGAGAAAATATATCAAGAGGTAGGGCCCTCAAGAGTGCCAACAAAGGGGAAACGAAAAAAATTGGTCCAGAGGAAACCCTTGTGTTACCGCACAAGAAACTAGAGGAAACCCTTATGTTACCACGCATACCTATAGGAGTAAATATTGTTGCATATTTACTTGAATACGTAGATAAAATGTGCTATTCGGACCACGGTGTAAAGGACATAGATAAATTTCTTGATTTCACGCAGCAGGTATACTTGGAGAGAAAAGGGGTTAGCGTGATAGGAGTATCAATTATGGAACCCAAACAATGGATACAAGGGTTATATAACACAAGCATAATCAACATGTTATAGATCTCGCATTTTGTAAGAGAGAAGAATGTAAATAATTTCATCGAGAAGTTACTAGCAGTAGTACATGGAGGAATTCTATGGCTAGATACACAAGTTTCAATAGGCGTTGACTTAATAGCCAAGATAAAAGGTCTGCCAATTAATGGGGAGAAACCTGAGTAGTACCTGGATGACAAGACCAAGGAGAAATCCTTGGCAGAAGAGATGAAGCAGACTTATGGAACAGAGAGAGGATCTAGAGGGATTATTATCAATAGAATCAGTGAACCAGCGACATGGTTAGCAACCAAACTTATGGCCTATAAATTACTCAAGAATTGTCACAAAGAAAAAGTACCAGCAAGGGTAATAGCAGTAGTCGTGTAGTGCACGAAGGAAACTATATTAAGCTGGAGCTCGTACTTGTTGAACTCATTTCTGGATGATTGCAAGGATTCCTAGGACTTGGGGATAGAGTTTCATTACTCTTGGATCATCACATTAATTGCATTAGTGGGATGGAAACATCCTAAATAAAACATGTTCTATCAAAGAATTGGAAAATGGTGTGCAACACAATATGAATCAATATGGCACAAAATTCTCGCAAGGGAAAGAAAGAAAAATTATATCATCTTCATGACATAGCTTGAAGAGATACAAGAGAAGATGGAAGAAACTTGGAGGATCCCACCAGAGGTGGTGGAGCAGTGTAAAAATATAGTCAACTTCAAAGCCTCATGTCACAATATGTGGATCCAAGCAAAGAGGGATCCAGAGAAGGAGTGGCTGCAGGTGAGATACTTCATCACAACAGAGGAAGTGCAATGGGAAATGAAGGGTTAGAAAGAGGAATAGGTTCCAGTGGATCCAAAAAAAATACAAGCAACCAACACAAGTGGGATCATCACAAACGAAGAGTACCATAGCGTAAAATACAAGAAGAGAAACATGAAACAAGAATAAGACAGGGGGGGAGTACAACAACAAAGAAGAAGACTATCCCTAATCCTGTCACACAACAAAATGACCGTGCAGATTCCACTAATGGCTCAACATAGAGAAAGGATAACATATTTGTGTAGGAGGGACAAGCAGGAGGGGGAGTACCAAATACATCAGTCACCATAGAGCCAATAGAGTGAAGGCCACCAAAGAGAATGATTGTACATTTAGGTGGAGATTTAAAGAAAATGAAGGCACACAAGGAAGTCCTAGAGTATACAATAACAGAGTATGATGCAGAACTAGTCGCAAAAAAAGTACAAGACCGCACCATGAAAGCCCAGGAAGATGTAGAAAAACAAAGAAAAAATATCATGCAAGAGATGACAGAGGTAAAGGAAGTCCTAGAGAAGATACGATTTACTAAGGTGCAACACCAAGGGGTAACACATGATCCAGGTGGATATTGGTGACCACCCACCTATTCCAACTAGCTCCTCTTAACAGTTGTTAGTTCAACACGTTCTTCTATAATTCTTTGTAATTGTGGGTTCTACACTTTCGGGGTTGTTTGAATCCCTACACATATTCCAAGTGGATATTGGTGGTCACCCACCTAATCCAACGGGCTTATTTTGCAAGTTTTCATGTCAGTACATATTTTGGTACTTCCAGGGTCGTTTTGGGGCCCTAAATAGTGTTATTTTGGCTTTCCATAGTCAAATTATAGACAAATTCATATTTTGACAACATAATGTGTATTTCTCAAAAATACCTCTCAAATGGGCTATCACGTGCCTAAAATGGAGGTCTTATGCAAAAGTTACGACCCCAGGAAGTTGAGGTACCAACTTACCCATCTAGGCCCACATAATTTTTGGCGTTTCATCTCCTAGGGTTAGGTTTTTGGATGTATAGGGTTTTGAAATTCACGAGTAATGTCAAAATGGCATCTGGAGCCTCATTGTAATCATTCTTCTTAGACAGATGCGCATAGAAGCCACATCTCTTCTCAAAGATAGTTACCACCATTCGAGCAAGTTGTTTTCAGTTTTGCAGTTTTACAGTTTCATCCTATTTTATTTATTCAATAGAATTTATTGTTCACTGGAGATATTTTTTTGTTCTTAGTATATTTGTGTTATTGTATTCAGTCTAATATTCCTTTCATTCCGCTCATAAATCTGAATCAACACAACAACAAACAACTCAAGAACAACACCTTCCAATCCAGAGTGAGGAGGAGACAGTGAATATAACAACATTGGCAAGTGAATGTTTTAGCCTCACTAAAGACATGTTGTGAATAGACGAGGACTTTGAATAGAAACAAGTCAAGGACATAGAACAGATGGAATGGGTATTGGATAAGATACCAACAAAAGCACTCTATCAGTTAGAAGTCAGTGTTGCACAAGAAGTTCAATCCATAACCAAGACGGTTAAATACACTTGGAGACAACCAAGGTAGAGAAGGAGGTGCTAGAGACAATCCTCAAAGAAATTCAGATTCAAAATGAGGACTAAAAATGACGTGCAGATAAACTGGAGCAAAGAATTGAGGAAGTCTTTCAAACAATCCCAGATAGTGCACTAGCAAGAGAACTCAGCATAGAAGAGAATATAACGAGTATAGCAAAACTTTAGGTTAAATAACCAAAGTATAATATCGCATACAAATGATGAAGAAATGAGGCATGCACGAAGCTTGAGAAACAATAACAATTCAACCGATGAATGACAATCAATATAATTGAATGTTACTGCAAGTTGTACATTTTGGAATATTTGTCTCTGAAAATCAAGGATTTTCTTTAATGTACTCAAAATATTGTCCCAATTGCATGAGGACATGTTACCAATAAGTGTAAAAATTACATATTTGTTGCAATATGATTATTGTGGACCTTTATGTTGTCTCTTTTTGTATGGAAATGGGCCCCTTATTCATATATAATAAAATGGGTTTCTTATTTTATTGCATTGTTGAATGTTGTAAAATGTTGTGTTGTTGAATAATTATTATGTGGATGATTTACATTGTTACAAATAACAGAAGTGTAATTCGTTGAATAACGCATTAATACAATCATTATATCAAAATGAAATAACAAAAATATAAAACAATATTATTATAAAAAAATATTTTATTTTGAGATGATTAGTTGATATTTGTATAAAAAAAAAAATTAAAATATATAGATATATGTGCATTGTATTCTTATGAACTCACTAGGAGGTGCATGCCATAATATAGAAAGTGGTGTATTTTGAGGCATCATGTGTACCGGTGCCCATTAATTATAATAATTTACCTATACGAACTATTGAGAAAAATCATCGTTTTGTAAATGACATAACATACAATAATACTTATCATTTCAAAATTTTATAGTGTTTATCTTTGAAATATACACAGCGACACTAAATATAATGTACGTATTGATGCTTTACTTTTATTATACGCATCAAGGATCTAAATATAATGTATGCACCAATTTTTTAGTATAATATATGCATTGAATCTTAATAAAAAAATGGAGTCGACATCTCACTTCAAATAATCAAAATTTCACTACCCTTTGATGCACATGGTAATACAGACACTAGTATGTATTAATTATACAAGCACTGGGGCACATAGTATATTTAATGCACTGGGGCTCAGGGGTGCATTATAACTTAAATGCACCGAGGTTTACAAAAACTAAAAATCATCAGTGCTTCATACACAAACAATGAAAATCCATTGCATAGAAATTATAAGAGCATTGGTGCTCTGCATACAATGAAAACGGAGAAATCAATGTGTACTAATTATACATGCATTGGTTCATTTGTATTATATTAACACACTAGGGCGGGTTGATTAATAATGCACCAATACATAATTTGTATTAAATATGAATGCAGCAAGGTAGGTTGGTTAAGAGAGCACAGGTTCGCTTTAAGAATAAAAACATTGAAAAAAAAAAACCTCAAGTACAACCTTCACCCACCCAAAAATTTTTAGTTATATGGAACATTTGTTAAAACCTCTACAATCAATAAAGGAGGTTGTAGTGGATGTTTTTTTGAAAATTTAGCCAATTTTTTTAACACTAAAAAACTCTACAAAAACCTTTGCTTGAAGGTATTCTCTTTGTAGTGATTGCATGCATAACGCCTTAAACCATGATATGTGTGTTATAAATAAGATCTTACCCCTATATGAGAATCACAACCTTCACCCACCCAAAATTTTTTAGTTATATGGAACATTTGTTAAAACCTCTACAATCAATAAAGGAGGTTGTAGTGGATGTTTTTTTGAAAATTTAGCCAAATTTTTTAACACTAAAAAACTCTACAAAAACCTTTGCTTGAAGGTATTCTCTTTGTAGTGATTGCATGCATAACGCCTTAAACCATGAATTCTCTTTGTAGTGATTGCATGCATAACGCCTTAAACCATGATATGTGTGTTATAAATAAGATCTTACCCCTATAAGGAGAATCATCACAAAAAAAAAAAAAATATCCCAAAGAAATTTGCTCAAATTATATTAAGCTTATAATTTCATTTACATCTTCATACCATGTCAAATGGTCTTCCCACAGTTCAAAAATTCTAAATAGTCACTATTATTCAAAAGACTTTTACTATCCCCATCCAAATCAATAATCGCTATGACTCAGTAGTCCCAACTTAGCTAGTCTAGTTTGATGATGATTACAAATTCCATCACAAACGTAAATGGAACTTACAAAAACTGTTACCACTTTCTTCAAAATAAACAAAAATAAAGTATATTTTGTTCTTCTCAATAAATATACCCATAATCTCACAAAAAAACAAATTAACCAAGGCCCACCCAACTGAAATGCAAGTATTAAAAGAGCTTTATATGAGCCAGTGGATCGGCCTTTTCATTATCCAAAAGGTAATAAGTCAATCTGCATGTAGGCTCGAGCAGTGCTTGTTTGGAGAGGTGGTCTGCTTCCTTGTTGTGTTCCCTGTAGATGTGTATATAGTTGATTTCTCGGAACTGTGAAGATAATTCCTTGGTTCTGCGCTTCCATCCTTCTAAATCGTTGGCATTTAATATACATTTGTTGTTGAGCCAATCAATTATAACCTTCGAGTCTCCAAGGATTTTTAACTTTGAAATATTCCACAGTTTAGCAATAGTTAACTTCACCTATGCCCCCAATATCTCAGCTTTTGAATTTGTGCCATTGCCTCCATTTATGTGCCATCTACAAGATTTTTGTGTGGAAAATTTGAAAACTCCCCAAGCCCCACAGTTCCTACCTTTCATGATAGACACTCCATTGAAAAAGGCAATTGTATGATCAGTATCTTGGATCATCGGGCTCCATTTAATAACATTCTTAACTTTTGGGTTGTTACCTGGGCTAAGATTTCTAAGAGTTTTAATAATCATTGCCCAACAGAAAGGCGATTTATCCTCAAATAATACTTGTTTTTTTTTATGGGGAGAATCACAAACTTAATCTAAAGGATTGGTAAAGCACACATGCTTATTTTTGTGTAGGCCATGGGTTGGGACCAAAAACCATGAATTCAATTGTTAATAAATTGTTTTAAATTTGGTTTTCCATGCAAAGGTGCTCACAACTTGATGTATTTCTTATTGAGGAAATTTTTACTTTTATGAAAATCATATTTTTTAGATTTCAAAAACTAAATTAAGTACAATAAGAACACTTCCATTATTTTAAACTAAAAAATTATAATTTATCCCTTGAACCTTAATTTGAAAACTTGAAATCCCTATATAGAAATATAAATAATGACATTAAGAGGACCCATGCCTCAATAGAAACAAATTCTTTAAACTAACTTGTTAAATAGCTTGGAAAACATGGTAGTGTATACCAAAAAGGAAAACCGAGTCAATTTTGAAGATTATTGTAAGTGTTTCTAAAATATGTATATATGCAAAGCCAAGTTATATTAACTCGCGTTAATAGTAACCTATGGAATTTAAGCATTTTATTGAAAAAATTCACTTTTATTCATATGATATATGTGTAAGATTGAGATAAAATAACATTTAATAAACGTTATTTTGTATGAAAAACAAAATGTTATATTAATCTAGTTTTATTTATGGTTGAAAATGTAATATGATTTTATTATAAAATTATTAAATTTATATAATATTATTTTATTTTATTTTAATTATTAAAAATATATTTAAAAATGTGTTATCACCTTATTAAAAAATTATTAAATTTATATAATATTATTTTTATTTTTTTAAATTATTAAAAATATATTATTACCTTATTAAAAATTTATTCAATTTATATAATAAAATATTTATAAAAATATATATATTATTTTACTCAAAACCATTTTACTTTAATTTAATCTTACATCCACTTCTTTATAATTGTTTTTTCGCTTTCCAGAAACACTTACCTTTTTCACTTTTATGAGGGATTTTGTCTTATGCATCATCTATAAAAGTGAGATTTCATAGTATGAGAGATTTCAATTCTGAGGGATTTCACACTTCTTATTTCTTATTCATTTATTTAACTCATGGTTTGTTACTTTTCATATTTCATATTTTATGATTATTTGGTATTTAAATTTAGATATTATATTACAATATAATTGTCTTATTTTTTATTATTTTTTAAGTCATGTTTTGTTCCTTTTCATATTTTATGATTATTTGATATTTAAATTCAGATATTATATTATAATATAATTGTTTTCTAATATTTCTAAATTATCATTATTTCTTATAATGGAACTCGAAAGTGGACATAAAAATTAAAATTTTAAATTGGATATCAAAATTTATTAATTTAAAAAAAAAAAAAAAATTATCTTATTATAATGTATTTGATCATTTAGACCATCTTATTAAGAGGCTTTGCAAATTTATGTTGGAAAGATATTCTACACACTAATCGAATTAATTCATCTCAATGAAATATTGAAGCATATAGAAATTCATCTCAATGAATATTGAAGCATATAGAAACCTTTAGTATAACTGAATAAGGTCTTATTTACTTGGTTAATTATTCATGAGGGATTGGTTTTGAATTTTAGAAACGTTTAGTATAATTGAAGAAGGTCTTATTTACTTGGTTAATTATTCATGAAGTTTCATTGAAGTATATAGAAAACTTTAGTATAGTTGAAAAATGTTTTATTTATTTGGTTAATTATTCATGAGGGAATGGTTTTGGATTTTAGACACCTTTATTGAAGAAGGTCTTATTTACTTGGTTAATTATTCATGAGAGATTGGTTTTGGATTTGGGAAAGGATGGATTAAGAGAAATGCTTCTTCATTTGGGAAAATGAAATATGAAATTTGGTTTTGTAATTTTTCTAACTCTTTAAAAGAGTGAGTGTTTAATCTTTATATCAAATTTATGTATGAACTCATTAAAATAGAAAATGTCTATTTTGTTGCGAAACAATAGAATATAAAAAAAGAGTGAGTGTCTAATATTTATATCAAATTTATATATGAACTTATTAAAATAGAAAATGTTTTATTATTTAGAAACAACTGAATATATTTTTAATTTTTAAAAAATCATAATAAATGTTTTATTTAATATGTATAAATTTGCATTTGAATATTATAATGTAGTTTAAAAGGTTAGATATGGATTTATGAATCTATGATAATTATAAGAATTTAATGGGTATCATTGCATTAAGAGTAGTGAATTCCTTATCAATTTTCTTTTTCCTTATTATTTCCTATCGTAGGCACAGAGGGACTATAGCGATCGATAAGTCATTGACTTCATATTAGTTTGTCTTTTGACCACAAATATTTCCATAGTATCTATTGTTGGAACCAGGGAAATGAAAACATCGATTTTTATATAATAATAAAAAAGTACCATATTTGCCATGATCTGATTGGACAAGGGATTGGAGGTCTTATTGTTGGCTTCACTATTCCCAATGTTATATATGTTGGCATTTCCAAAGTATTTAATCGTATATGGTATTTTTGAATCATATATTTTGTTATGCATTCGTCGAAGGTGGATTAATGCTATCATTAGTTTGAATGTTTGGTTTAGCATTTTATGCTAGGTAAATTTATGGCAATGTTTGATATGATGGCATATCCAAGTTTGGCCTTCGAATACATTCTCTGGTGTTCGAACTATTGTTACAAAAAATATAATAATATTTTGGGGATATGTCAGAGAGCTGCCACATTGCATTTTTTTCTGAAATGTTTACAAAGCATTTTTGACAGACTTAAATGTTTACCTAATAGCCTTGGTAGCGTTCAATGGTTGTTTAACAGGCTTGTTACAATACATTTTCTTCATTTTTTTATATTTATATGCTTTAGTGGCATTGTTGGTTCACTGGTTCATGCTTGTTTTTTGCATCTCCCCTGATTTCTTATTTGCATGTTGTTGTTGTCAGAGAGCTACCGCATTGCATTTTTTTCTGAAATGTTTACAAAGCATTTCTGGTAGACTTAAATGTTTACCTAACAGTCTTGGTAGCATTCAATGGTTGTCTAGCAGGCTTGTTACAATACATTTTCTTCTATTTTTTTAATTTATATGCTTCAGCGACATTGTTGGTTCACTGGTTCATGCTTGTTTTTTGCATCTCCCCTAATTTCTTATTTGCATGTTGTTGTTGTTCTTGATTTCCTGTTAGTGGTGTTGCAGTTTGCACGTTTGGGGTTCTGCAATCGCGATTGGAACTGTGTAATTCCTGGTGGAGTGGTTGTTGCTTGCTTCTTTCTTCGTTGCCTGTTGTTTATTGTTGTTTGATTCACCTTTGTAGGGTTGGGGTTGTACGCATGCAGTTGGGCCTTTCGGTGCTTCTTAATTGGGTTGTTGTTTTATTCTTATTCGTTTTTTCCTGGTTAAGTGGTTCATGCTTGCTTTATGCATCTCCAGTGATTTCTTATTTTCATGTTGATTTTGTTCTTGCTTGCATGTTCGTGTTGTTGCAGTTTGTACGTTTTGGGTTCTGCAATCACGATTGGAACTGTGTCATTTTTGGTGGAGTGGTTGTTGGTTTCTTCCTTCTTTGTTGTATGTTGTTTATTGTTGTTTGATTTGAGTTTGCAAGGTTCGGGCCCTGCACCTATAGTTGGGCCTTCTGGTGCTTCTTAACTGGCTTATTATTTGTTGCTTGTTCTTGTTTTCCTAGGGTTTGCAATGTTGGGATGTTGCATCCGCAGTTGGATATCTTCTAACATTCTTTTGCAGTGGAGTCTGCATAGAATACAATTAAGATAAAACAACATACAAAAAAATTCCAGTCGATGTAAATTGCATCTCTTACGCGTTCAACCAAAGTTTTTCAGCCTCAAACTATATTTCATAGTTGTCGGCCTCAAACTATATTTCATAATTGGCGATGATTTTTCCATGGATTATGTGTTGTTATGGTTTCATAGTTATGAGAGTAGGTTTTGTTGTGTGAGAGATATAGTTGTTCTCTCCCTTTTATTTTCCTCTTCTAAACTGCGTTTCTAGCTTTATAGTTTCTCACCTTTCTGTGGGAATTCTAACCGACCGTCATTTGGTTGCATACTTAGGCAGTTTTATGGACGCGGCTTCGTAGATAGGTTCTATCGAACTATGACAAGTCATGTTCAGTGTATACATCTTGCACCCAGAACTTTCATGCTCTAGAATTCGACCCGGCACTCCTTGAACTCGCAAGCCTGCCTCTGCCTGCAATGAGTTTGTCTATTCTACCTAGATTTTCATACTTAGTCGGGTTCTCAAAATTTGGCAGGTTGATGCCTTTCCGGGTTCAGAAAATTTAAAACCATCCCCGGTACCTTCTATCATTCCCAATAGGCATTAATTATGCTTTCAAAAGTCACAACCGACCAAACAAGATCGAAAAGATTGTCTTTAATAAGTGGAAATCTCGAGGAAATCTCCCATTAAAATGAATAGACGAGAGAATATTATGGAATCTGGTAATTTCTTTTACCTGCATTTTGAATTTGAAAAAAAAAAGAAAAAAAAAAATTTTGGCTCTTTTAGTTTTCTTAAAGGCTTCAGCATAGTCCACGAACGTGTCACCCACAAAGGCCTTGACGTCATGTCCCTCTTTAATATTGTGCATATCTTAGATGTCAGATTTGAGAGTCTGCTCGGATATGGGAATGTTAATACGTGCTATTAGTCACTATTCAGCATACATATTCGAAAAGATTGGCATTAATAAGAAAAAATATCGAGAACATTTGTCAGTAGAATGAATTAACACAAAATATACGGAAGATCATCCAGCATTGCTTTTAAATACTTATTGCCATTTCTCTCTATCATCAAAGAGTTTTTCTTTAGGGTGCCTTCGTTCTAATGTTCTTGGTCATGGACATGTAAGACAACTTAGATATGTGATTGAGGCCTAGATGAAAGAAGAGAGACTGGTTTTATGTGACGTGATCTTTGAGTTAAAAAAAAACTATGTTATCCAACAGAAACTGAGAGAGGAGGAAAAATGAAGAACAAGTATCTTCTAGTTGGTGTTCTCCCTATGTTCGATGCTTTGGTTGGTTGAAAAGGCTACTTGGAGATTTGTTTGTTGAACTTATTTGTTTTCTTGCTCGGAGTTGTAATGGATTTTCAGGTCACATGCAAAATAGTTCTTCGTTGAATATATAGTTTCTTCCAACAACACATATTTGGCAAGTGTATCGAATTCTGCAGATCCCACAAGAATTTGTCTTCCTCAGAGGCGGCGTACTTACCGTGGCTTGAAAAATGGTCTGTGATGTTCATAAATGACGCAAAATATTACTCCATTTGCGAATGTAACCAGAAGCAGGTAACAGAAACTATATGGGTGGATAAAACGACATATTATCACTACAAAAGTTTATATTTTAGAGTTTGTTGAGCTACTTGTGGGTGTGGTAACCGAGTTGAAGGAAATCCATGTTCTTTGTCAAAGTTTTTTCGGTTTCCTCTGGATGTAGTTACAGACTCCACATATTTGGCGTCACCTCTGAACATTCCAGACCTTTCTGTGGGTCGCCATATCTGCCACCGCTATGAGGAAAGATATATTCCGATACGATCTGCAACATTTGATACACTTTCCAAGCCTGTGCTAATGCATTCTGCATCATTTGATACACTTTCCAAACCTGTGTTGCCCAAAGAAGTGATGTACCTCAACAGATTAACATTTTGCAGCTGGGTTGGACGTTTTTTCCAATTTACTATAATAAAGCAAAGAAACTCAACATACAAATCTTCAGGCAGTCTTTTCAACCAAACAGATGATCGAATACATGGAGAATAGAAGTCACAACATACTTGAATATTTTTCCTGTCCCATAGCTATTGTGACATAAAATACTCCCTCCACTTTGAAATTGGCCTCAATCACATTTCTAAGTTGTTTCAGATGTCAAGGGTCAGGAACATTGCAAGGAAAGCACCTTAAACCCCAAGTTTTCAACGGCAGAGGGACATTAATACTTGACAAAGAATGAAATGTTGAATAACCATTCATTGCAAGCAGACCATATCTAGAAGAGACAAGCTATTCAAAAAACTAGGATAGATGTAGTTGGCAGTAGCAAATAATTACAAGACCCGAAATTGATATTCAACTCATTTTTTTCGAATAAAGGGTTTGCACCTCAAGAAAACTGTGAACAAGTTTCATCAATGTACATATTTTTTATTGGTCGGTGGCAGGCGAAATCGCAATCGTTGTGGAAAATAGTCTTAGTTGTATTTTGTAACCCATCTTATTTGAATATAGAATAATTCTGGTTTATTTTTTAATAGTATTTTCCAATCTGTGGTATTTGTTTTAATTTTATTTTGGAGGACCCGTCCTGCTTCCATTCTTTGGGTCCTGTAAATAGAATGAATTAATGAGTTACAAGAAGATAGCTCAAGTGTTGATGCAATGTTCCTGTTCATTATCTTGCATATAGTGCAACTTCTTCTATTTGATAATATCTGTGCATATATACTAATATCAGTACTATTGGAATAAATACAAAAACTTATTCTTCGACAAATCTTAGGCAATTATGTTTGGGTTTGCAGTATTAAACAACTATGTTCCCTATTTCGTCATATACATCTTGCAACCAAAGAGCTTCTATGATCTGCAATTTATGCTTTAACTATTGATAACTCACCAGGCATTCGAAAATCTTGGCATTAATAAAGGAACGGCCGAAGCTGTCTTAATTACTTAAATCACATGAAATTTTGATTACATTTAATTTAATTTAGATATTAATGTTTATGGAGAGCCGATGATTTGTCATGTCATTGCAAGGAGTACAAGATGAATAGATGATAAGGATTTTATCTCGTTGAAACCACAATGAAAATTCATGTTTCTTGTTGTGTTATATACATCTTTCAATCAAAATTTTCGTTGTTTCAACGAAATTTGTGAACCGAAGAGCATCCTTCAAATTGAGAGATCATTTTCATTTGAAACAGAAACAATCCATTAATATATATTAGTATGAATACTAATCTGATAAATATGAAAACTTTCTCCATTAATACATATTAGTATGAATACTATTGAAATAGATATCAAACATTTCTCTTGGCCAATACTTAGTCAGTTATCTGGCCAGCAGGCCTTGGGTTCGCAGTACCCAGCACCTATGTCTCATGTTCTGTCATATGCATTTTGCAGCCAAATAACTTCGTTGATCTGCAGTTTATTATTTTACTAGTGAGAACCCAGCAGGGGTTCGAAAACATTGCCATTAATAAATGGAAAAAAAAAAAGGTTTTTCAATTGTCAGATACTTATCCCTTTTCCCCTTTTCCTTTTCCCATCCATTATGGCTTTCTAGTTTTACACTTAGTCATCTTTATATGATGGGCGGTTGTAGGGTTCACGAGCTGACATATCTTCATCTCCATCTGTATCTTCACATGACGAATCCGACCGACCGTTGTTCCTTTCCATACCTAGTCAATTTTATGTCCACGGTTGACGGGTTAGCGCATATGAACTGGACTTTTATTCTTCCCACCCATTATCTCTTTCTAGATATATACTTAGTCACCTTTCTATGGTATCCAGTTCTAGAGTTGGGGGGATGACATGTCTTCATATCCATCAATATCCTCACATGACGGATCCGACTGACCGTTGTTCCTTTCCATACTTAGCCAATTTTATGGTCGTCGTTGCGGCGTCGATGCTCGTGAACTCGGTTGTTTATCGTTCTGTTATATACATATTGTACTCAAAACATCTATGACCTACAATTTCAACATGGTTTCCTCATATACATTAACTTCGTTCAAAGTATCTGTCGTTTCCTTCCATCCCTAGAAACTTCGCGTCCTTCCTGATACACATCAACTATGCTCTTGGTAGTGACAACTGGACACAGTGGTATGAAATATGCTTCCGTGATCTGCAATTTATGCCTTAACTGGTGAGAACTCAGCAGGGGTTAGAAAGCATTTGCATTACTAATAAAACACTAGATGTTCTTATGCAAGATACTTAGTCCTTTTTCCCTTGTCTTGTTCTCGTGTATTATCGCTTTCTAGTTATATACTCAGTCGCCTTTATATGATCACGGGTTCCAATGTTGGCCTGGTGAATTGGACTGTCCGATGTTCCTTTTCATACTTAGTGAATTTATGCCCGCGATTGATGAGTTGTCTCTTTCGAACTGTGTTGCTTGTTGTTACGTGATATACATCTTCCACTCAAAAATTCTATGATCTACAATTCCATTGTGGACTCCTTCATCCTTTTTCCCTTTTTTCCTTCTCATGTATTGTGGAACTATAAAGTATGGACATGATATTTTATAGACCACATACGACTTGTGCATTCCATACCTAGCCACGTTTTGGATCGCGGGTTCTCTGGCAGGCAGGCTCAAAATTGGGCCTCCATTGTCCTGTTCCCTACAAATAGCACCCAGGATTCCATGATATACAAATTGACAAGCGGACCTACGGGCTTGCTGACTCAACATTACACTTCTATTGTTCTATGTCCTCCAAACAATGCTCGTAGTTCCACGATATAGAAATTGACACACAGACTCCAGGGTTGGCATGGTGAAGATCTATTGTTTACGGATGGCAATCCCTATCAAATATCTAACAGTATCTAAAAACATTATTTTCAATACTATATTAGCTCTTCGTAGTGACAACTAGAAATAGGTAAGAAACAGTTGGCATCACACCCTCGTCAATATACAAATTGACTACCGGATTTCGACATCGCCCGCTCTTCCATGTTACAGATTATGCATTCAAATGTTCAGAGTGATACAATTTGAACGTCGAGGCCTCGTATATTCAACAGAGACCTTGTCAGCCTGTTTTGGATCCTCATGTTGTCGGGTTCAAAAAATTTCCAACTCTTGGATACTGTTTCGGGTTGGCACCAAGCTTCGTTCTACCACAGTTCACAAATGTTTCCAAGTATCCCTAGTAACTTCCTCTCATTCCTAATATAGATTGGTTGTGCTCTTACTAGTGACAACTGAACACAATGGTACGAAACAGTTGGCATTCGGCCCTCCGTAATATACAAATTGACTACCGGGTTCACATCTTCTACTCAAAATTTACGTGATCTACAATTCCACCGCAGACTCCTTTGTCCTTTTTCCCTTTTCTTATTCCCGTGTATTATGGCTTTTTGGTTATATACTTAGTCACCTTTCTATGGTCGCGGGTTCCAGTTTTGGCGGGATGACATATCTTTATCTCCATCTATATAATCACACGATGAATCTGACCGACCGTTGTTTCTTTCCATACTTATCCAATTTTATGGCCGCGGTTGTCGGGTTGGCACTTTCCAACTCTATTTCTTCTTGTTCTGTGATGTACATCTTGCACTCAAAACTTCCATGATATACAATTCCACCACGGACTTCTCGGACTCACAAGATTCACTCTACCACCATTCACAAATGTTTTAATGTACTTGGCGTTGTCTTCAATCCCCATTAATTTCTTGTCCTTCCTAATATACATTGGTTATGCTCTTACTAGTGACTCTTACTAGTGACAATTGCACACACTGATACAAAACAGTTTGCATCCACCGCTCCGCAATATAGAAATTGACTATCGGGTTCCGACATCGTCCCCTCTTTTGTGTTACAGATTATGCAATCCAATGTTTCGAACGATACAATTTGACCGTCGGGGCCTCACGTCTTATGGGGAGACCTTGTGAGCCTATTTTGGATCCTCCTATTCATGGGTTCACGAAATCTCCAATTCTTAGTCACTGTTTCGGGTTGGCACATTCGAACTCTGCTACTTCTTGTTCTGACATATACATATTGCACTCAAAATTTACGTGATTTACAATTCCACGGCAGACTCGTTGGTCCTTTTCCCCTTTTCTTCTTCCCATGTATTATCGCTTTGTGGTTATATACTTAGTCTCCTTTCTATGATCATGGGTTCCAGCGTTGGTAGGTTTACATATATTTATCTCCATTTATATAATCACACGATGAATCTGACTGACCATTGTTTCTTTCCATACCTAGCCAGTTTTATGGCCACGGTTGTTGGGTTCATAGTTTCGAACTTTGCTTATTCTTTTTCTGTCATGTACATCTTGCACTCAAAAATTCCGTGATATACAATTCCACCGCAGACTCCTCAAACTCGCAAGATTCACTCTACCACGGTTCAAAAATATTTCAAAGTATCTATTGCTACCTTTTGTCCCTACTAACTTCTTTTCCTTCATAATATACATTGGTTATGCTCTTACTAGTGACAACTGCACACACTGATACGAACAATTTGCATCCGGACATCTAAAATATACAAATTGACTACCGGGTTCCACCATCGTCCCATCATCCGTGTTATAGATTATGCATTCAAATTTTCTGAGCGATACGATTTGACCGTCGGGGCCTCATGTCTTCTAGGGAGACTTTGTCAGCCTATTTGGGATCCTCCTGTTCACAGGTTCATGAAATCTCCAATTCTTAGTCATTGTTTTGATTTGACGCATTCGAACTATGTTGCTTCTTGTTCCATGATATACATATTACACTCATAATTTCCATGATTTAGAATTCCACCGTGGACTCCTTAGTCATTTTTTCCTTTTCTTCTTCCCATGTATTATCGCTTTGTGGTTATATACCTAGTCTCTTTTCTATGATCACGGGTTCCAGCGTTGGCAGGTTGACATATCTTCATCTACATCTATATTCTCACATGACGAGTCCGACCAACCGTTGTTCCTTTCCATACTTTGCCAATTTTATGGCCACGGTTGTCGGGTTGGCGCTTTCGAACTATGTTGCTTCTTGTTCTATGATATACATATTGCACTCAAAATTTCTATGATTTACAATTCAACCACATACTCCTTAGTCCTTTTTCCCTTTTCTTCCTCCCATGTATTATCGCCTTCTGGTTATATACTTAGTCACTTTTCTATGATTGCGGGTTCCAGCCTTGGTGGGCTGACATATCTTCATCTTCATCTATATCCTCAGATGACGAATCAGACCAACCGTTGCTCCTTTCCATACTTAGCCAATTTTATGTCTGCGGTTGTCGAGTTGGCGCTTTCAAACTCTGCTACTTCTTGTTCAGTGTTATACATCGTGCACTGAAAACTACCATGATCTACAATTCCACCATGGACTCCTCGAACTTGTAGGCTTCATTCTACCACAGCTCACAAATGTTTCAAAGTATCTCTCACTACCTTCCATCCCCACTAACTTCCTGTCCTTCCTGATATACATTAGTTATTTTCTTACTAGTGATATACAAATTTCCCTCTGGACTGTCCTGCCATACCCTCTTCATTGTTACGTGTATTGCACTCAAAAAGTTCCAATACATACAATTTGACCCTCACGCCCTCACCTCGAACCATTTAACCTTGTAACCTTATTTTGAATTTGCTTTTCCCCGTACTTGCGACCTCCTTACTTTATTACTATGCAATTAGAAACCTTTCATGCTAACAGCTCACCATGTAGGAACCGTCAACATTGTCATTAATGAGAGAAACGCTCAAGGATATATCCCATTATTACACATTAAACCAAGATGTGCAGAGAGTTATTTTGTCCCTTCCGATCGTTCATCTCGAACACGCGTCATCGTGTTGGCTCGGTCAAGAAATCGGCAATGCTTAATCACTCATTGTCGTATCTGCCATGTTCGCATTTCTATGTATGCAATTACTAGTGTTTAATGTTAACAATGCATCATGTAACAGCCGTCCAAATTGTCATTAATAAACAAAAGTCTCGAGGACATCTCCCATTCACACGTATTGGACCAATATTTGCACAAGGTTATATTATGCCTTCCAACTTTTCATTTCATTCATCGTCTAGAGCAAACAAACGTTCTTGTAGACTTATGGTAGCAGGTCGACATTAGTTTTGTGGAAATACAGTAAATATCTTCGGACATCGGGACCAGAACTTCCAGTGGTCTAGGGCATACTTTTACTATTCATCCCATTCCGCCCATAACGAATTGATTTGGACCTCTGGAATAGCTCGTGTGGGCTGCGTCCCTAAGGCTTTTGACTGTAAGGAGGTGGTCTCTTGGTGCATCGAAAAATACATTCCAAGCCAAAGAATTTTTCCACCGCACGACCATTCTCCTATTTCTTTGTCACCTCGAGTCTTCCGTGAGATGTTAAAATTGCCCGAGCCAACATTGACGTTCAAAGGACAAGACTGCAAGCAGTTTCTAGAAAAACATGATAACGGGTTGGACATATTAGCCAACTTCCTCGAAGACCCAACACCAGTTCCTGAAGATATCACAAGGTTTCAGGTAAGTTCCTTTACAAATCCATTTCAGGAAATTGCTTGGTTGTTTACAAGAATAACGGGACATGCATCTACGACAAGCATTTCCCATATAATTATTTATATTTTGTATTTCACAGTGAAGGAACAATACATTTTTGATTGGGGGAAGCCAATTTCCATTGAGATATGTTCCCAGTTGTCACGATTCAAAGAATTGAATAAATTTTATATGTCATCCTACTTGATTTTTGCAATAGTGTATTGTTGTTCATTTCCAAAACTTTCTCTTTCCAATAAAATAAATCATGGATTTGACCCAGTAACATTCTGGTACGAGGCTCTGTGCAGGCATAAGTCCTCCCATTTTTTTTATGAAGTTTGTAATGGCTTTGTCTTAGTTTTCAAATATATATTGTTAGGCAAGGATGCTCTGCGAATGTTTGGCCAGGCAACCAAGTTTTTGAACAGGAAGGACACACTTGAAGAAAAGGAAAATCACAATGTCCTCATGGTCTTTGGCTCTAAGGAAAATCTTTCTTTCCTTCCATGCCACATCACAGACAAGATGTTTGTTGCAGAAATAGCAAGGCAATACAGCCATTGGTTGCATTTTTTCCATGACAAAAAAAAAAACAGTCCATTCCCCTGCCCTGGAAAGTCAGAGACTTCGTGTGCAGAAACGTCAACAAGATTGATGAGTTTGTCATCCATTTCAAGAAATTGAACCTAACGTATGCTGAAAGGATAAAAGGATTCGACCCCAATGGGATTTTTTGAGAACATTTACTGGAAGTTGGCTTCAACAACTCTTTTATCCATAGACACTTGACCAAAGATAGGGACACTGACGACAACAATCCTACTTGTGTTGATTGCGACGCAGAGACATTGCAAAGCGCTACTGAATTGTACAGACAATAGGGAAAAATATCTGATGAGAAGAGTACCCAGTCCCCCGCCAACACTCCCTAGAGAACGACATAACGGAGCATCGCTTCGACAACCCACCCTAGTTAGAAAGAAACCCATAAATATTCAAATGGAGGAGATAAGAACCCTCCTCGCACAAAAATTGATAGTTCTCACAAAATTCCACCGACGAAGAAGAGAAAAAACAATACAGGGCGGGCGGAGGAACCTGAAATTGAAAGTGGACAACTACAACTTGAAATTGAAACTGAGCACATGCAGAAAATTGGGTCGTCAACAGTGGAAATAGCTGAGACCGAAATTTTTGACGAAGATAAATCCTTCGTATTCCAGAGCGTTGTTTTTGACAGCCAATCTAAAAGTATGGTCTTTGAAAAGAGAGATGTAACAAAAAGGAAAGGCAAATCTCACACAGAGATTAACTTTTGGAAAATGTGACCGTCCCAAATATCCTCATTCCACCAAGTAACTGGTGAAATTCTAAAGGATTCCATTGGAGGAATTGAGACAAAAAATGACAGACTCAAAGACTGCCTCAACGAATTTGAGTGGGCTTTCATTGCAACCCCAGAATTTTCCAGTCCTTTAATAAAACTCCTACCTGCTACCACTACAGCCAAGATGAAAGTATCCTCTACCTTACTTGCATACTCTAGAGCCCTTATAGAGAATAACATCAACAAAAGAATGCAACTAGTTATTGAAGCCTGGGAAACATCGCAAAATTTAGTTTCCTTTGGAAAAAAGGCAAATGATTTCCTAGAACATTCGGAGACGAATTTAAAAAATGATCAGCGTTTCTGTGAAGAGATGCTGACCCATTTTTCCAACTATGTTGTCAACACATTGGAACTGAAAACAAGACAAGAGAAACTCCCCTCCCCAAAGCAGACCAAAAAAATAAAAGTATGATGGAAAAAGAAAGTTAACAACCTGGAGCTCATTGTCAAAACATGTAAACAAGCCATATCAGAAAAGAAATATTTATTCATAAGCCTGCTCCAAATAGGCTTAGCCGAAAGTACCAACGAGGTTCAAGACCCAAACTTCATTCTCAAATCCTTTCCAATAACCAAAGAAGCCTTCCATGAACAAGTTGATATTTTAAAGGGGTTGTCTTTTGAAACATTTTATGGCATAGCTGAACATCATCTAGATAAGCACGAGCATTGGGTAATGGACTATGCGGCACACAATGAAGAAATTGAACAGAGTCTGCATAGTATTTCAATGGATCTAAGGAAATTAGAAAATGACATTTACGACATAGAAATACGGGATGAAATCAACATGTCCCCCATGAAAATATACATCGAAGAATGCTTCCAATAGAGAATGGACAACCTCGTCCAGGAAGGGCAACAACCAGTCGACAGAACTCCACTGACCATCGATGACAGCAACAAAAATGCATCGGCTTCATAGTAAGTCTATACTGGCATCTTGTTTTCTTTATCAATCTAGTTTAAGTCTATACCGTCATCTTTCTTTCTTTATCAATCCAGTTATCACCTCTTTAAATAGAAAATTGTAACCAAAGACTCATAACTTCCAATTTCTTCTTTTCAGGTTTTCCTCTCTACCATCACACACTTCTTCTTTCAACATTCCTAATCCTTGTACTTATTTCTTTTTATGGTCCGCAGGAGCCCTAATCCCAGTCTATATGACAAACGCATTTAAATTTCCAAAAAGATGTAACACAAATTATTAATTTTTGATAAATTTCAAAGAAAACTGATTTGGGAATGCCTTTATTGTATACTGAATTTTGGGTGTCCAGGAACCTTTCTTGTTTGTTCCAAAGAAAACTAATTCGAGACTGCTACATTTTTTGTGTCCTATTGTATGCTAAATTTTTTGTCTTGCAGGACGTTCTTACTATTCTATTGTATGCTAACTTTTTGGGTCTCCATGAACCTATACTTTGATAAATTTAGCTTTTTCTTGTGTCCAGAAGCCTTTGCTTTAAATCAAGCTAATTTGGGAATGCTAATGTTTTTGTGCTTTTCTCCACGAACCTATGTAACAGACGTTATTACTATTATATTGTTTTCTTTTCAATTTTGATGTAATTTCCAAAGATATGTAACATACATTATTAATTTTTGATAAATTTCTATAGTCCCCAAGTCTGCTTCTCAATTTGTAACCAATTTTGAGCCTGCCAGCCCGAGAACTCGTGATCCAAAAACTTTCTTCCCACAAACGTATGTAAAACGTATGTAAAGATAACTAATTCGGGAATGCTAAATTTTTTGTGTCCAACAAAAGCCTTTGTTTTAAAGAAAACTAATTCGGGAATGCTAATTTTTTTGTGTTTTTCTCCACGAACGTATGTAACAGAGGTTATTACTATTCTATTTTATGTTTTTAAATGATGTAATTTCCAGAGATATGTAACAGACATTACTGATTTGTGATAAATTTCTATAGTCCGCAAGTCCATTTTTCAATTTGTATATCGTGGAACTCTCAGTTCTTTTTGTAGGGCACGGAACAACATAGGCCCAATTTTGAGCGCGCCAGCCCGAGAACCCGCGATCCAAAAACTGGCTAAGTATGGAATAAGGGCTTTGTGCATGCTCTATAAAATAAGCCTTTGTTTTAAAGAAAACTAATTCGGGAATGCTAATTTTTTTGTGTTTTTCTCCACGAACCTATGTAACAAACGTTATTACTATTGTAACGACCCTGCTTAAATAGGCATATAGGATTATTAATTATAATTAATTTAATAATCTAACTGTCCTAAAAGATTAGCTAAACAATAATTATTTCTTAAAATAACATTTACTAATTAATTATTATTAATTAGTTATTCATGATTGTCAATGATTAATTTAAGTATTAATTAACTCATTAATAAATAAGGTAAAGAAATAAAAGGAGGATAATAAACTATATTATTAAATTAAGTTATGTATCCAACAAGGGATAACATATTAAATACATGAGGATAAAATA
>SNQJ01S0000290.1:19801-38649 GCA_010110895.2 Picea sitchensis | reverse complement strand
AAAAATACATGGCCCATTGAAAAGTAGCTCCAACATTATTTAGGCCAAAAGGCATCTTACGATAAGAAAATGTGCCCCATGAACAGATAAAAGTTGTTTTATGTTGGTCCTCGGGTTTGAACTGAATCTGGTTGTATCCTGAAAATCCATCCATGAAAGAATAGACCTCACAGCCTGCGCATTGATCGAAAATCTGTTCAATGAATGGGGTGGGGAAATTATCCTTTGGACAGGCCTTATTCAAGTCACGAAAGTCCATATACACGTGAATCATTCCCTGGTTTTTGTTGACCGGAACGGGATTTGACACCCATTGAGTCAACTGAACAGGGTAGATGAAACTAGGTTTGAGCAGTTTCTCTACTTCAGCCTTAATATATGCTTCTTTTCAAGGATTTACCAGACAAAGCTTCTGTCGGACCAGTTTGGTGTCAGGGTAAATTTTTATATCATGTTTGATGATTCTTGGATCAATGCATAGAATTTCTTCGTAAGACCAAGAAAAAATGTCGCGGAATTATTTAAATAAATATGTATAGATTCAAATCTCCTTGGGGGAGCAGTCTGCTCCGATGAAAACATTCTCCAGGACGCCAATGATTCTGGAGATATCAATAGGTATCATTTCAAATATGGTTTCCATATTACCCTTGGCATAAACTACGTGCGTAGCCAGAGGATTAATAGGACAAGACCTATCTCCAGTCATAGTCAACACGAAATCACCTACCTCTATACTTATTAACTCCATGAGAAAATAATATCTGTGATGGAGATCGTCCCCGGGTCTGTCCGGACCAGTCAATGCCTCTATAATCGCCTCATCAAAGGGAAATACCAAGTCTAAATAATCGGTAGTGGTGAGGGAAACTTGAGTCCAAATAGTCTTGAGAACTGGATCTAACTCCTATGCAGGAGTTGGATCAGGGTTCACTGAATCTTACTGGACAATATTTTATGCAACTTCTATCATGGACAAGGGCATGGACATGCTAGGATTCTATTGATGAAGGGTTGGGCCTGGAGAAGGACAACTGGCCAATGGCTATGATTCATCCCTCATGTGGAAACAACAAGAGCCGAAAAATGGTGGCAACCACTACATGCATTGCATATGTCCAACTTCTTCCTAAAAACAGGTTGTAGTCGAGAGGTGCATCAACCACTTCAAATTTGATGCAGACAATCTTCCCTCCTAACTGTACAGGGAAAGAAGGGATGATTCCATGTGGTCCGAAAGAATGACCATCGAAAGTAGTAAGCAGAGTAGGTGACAGAGACAAAACGGTTGGCCAATGGCTTTCCAACTTGCCAATGACTTCATGCATTCAAGGAACCCTCATCAACCACCATGTGGAAAATACTACGGGTAAAACGTTTTGTGGGGTGAGCCACTACTATTTGAAACACAATGTGGTAAGGGAGATGGGGTTTTAAGTTAGTCATATCAAGCATGATCGTTCCCAGATTACAAGTCTCGCTAGAGCCCAAAGAGGACAACAAATCCTTTCTCTATGAAGGGCAGCTATGGAGGACCTCCAAAGCAGACATTGTGCAAGGGTTTTGTGAAAAATCCTCCACCACAAAGTAATTATGGGTGAACCTTGCATTTGGATTATGTGAAGCTTTCTTGAATGCCCCTTTCGGGATACATGTCATTGTTTCACCCATCATCTTCTCGATCTGGAGAGAAACAGATGGGTTTACGACTTCCTTACCCTTTTCAATAGATTCTAGATTTATGTATTTGTGTGCCCTAGTTGCTATGTAAGCATCACCTTTCATCATATAAATGTCTGTGGCCGAGGGATTACTAGAAGATGGAGGGGGTCCTTAACTGCCCCCATCCACGCTTGTAGAGGCTTGAGTCAAAATTTTCCCATGTGGAAATGTGTTTGTTAACACAACAAGTTGCTACTACATCAATAACTTATGGGCCTCCGCAAGCCGAGGAAACATGTGAGTCAGGTGGTCTTCCATGCAAAGGTTACATGAATACTTTGAATTTATTTTCTTTGTGTTTCTCCCACCAACATTGTTGGTGGGTTTCTTATCCCCCTTACCCTTCTTGTTTTGTTGTTTTTTCTTTCCATCAGGCTCCTGGTTGGCCTTCTGGTTCGTCGACTGCACACTATGTACATCTGACATTTGGGTAGGGGGAGCAGTCAAACCAGTGGTTTGGCTGGCCATTGTCTATTGTATCGACAATTGTTGCAATTGATTTGACAACTGATCAGTGGGATTTGCTTGTGCTGAATCCACTATACCATCAACATGTGGTCCAGACTTGTGTTTGGCCTTGCCAAGGATGGGCCATGGCACATATGGAAAAACTTTGTAGAGTAAACCAAACTGAGAGTATATCAGTTGAAGATGTTGAGATCTCATTATCACCTCTTCCTTGAAAAACACTCCCAATGTTGCAATGTCCTTGGATAACTGGGGTACCAAAGACTTAAGGAACCACTCCAGCAGGAAAGATGATGGGACCAATACTTTTATAAAAATTTTCTGACGCTGTCATTCTCGGATGTGATCCGAGATATGATCGGCCTTTGTTTTCTCAAAGTTGGCTAGCAATTCAGTGCCAGCATTGTATGTCACAGGTATTTGGAAATGGTTTAGGAAAACCATTTCTAATTCGCTAAAAGTAGAGTATCTTAGGTGGTCGATCTCATTGTACCATTTCGCAGCACTCCCAATAAGAGTGTGTTGAAACAGATGCAATTGTATGAAATTTTCTTGCAATGAGTTCAATGAACAACATAGGTGAAAAGTGGTCACATGATCGCTTGGATCTTCATTAGGCTTACCTCTAACTTCATAATGTCCGAGGGAAACTTAGTCGGCATGGGAGGCCAACGTGAATCGTGATAGATTAGGTCATTTAACAACCTTGACAATTCTGGAAAATATAACGTCACCAGAAATGGTAGTTTGGGTTGTTGGTTATGTACCGGAGGAAAGGAGCCTGGATTTTGATTGGCACCAGTTTTCCAGGAAAAGTTAGTTTGTTGTTTGTTGACACATGGTCAGACCCAGGGTTCAACGCTTCAACAACGCACCAAAAAAACCCTAACTATCGGCCCTTTCGATAACATCTGTGAAACATGCGAAGTCTCACCCGAGGTAGAGGCAGGGGGGTTACAGGACTCAGGTGTCTGTAAACAAGCTGGGACACAGATCTGTGATTACAACACTCAGCAGAGTACATAGGAACAATATGAATTAATATATTATCCTTATTCACATTGCAGATCAAACCCTAACTGCAATTCAGCACAATAACAATAAAAAAATATAGTTTGCACTTAGCATTTAAAGGTTATCTCTAACACATTTGATCATACATAAAGCACTAAGCATTCATAGATCTATGTATCATTCATAACATTTAATGCATTAAGAAAAATCATAGCATAAACATCATAGCACAAAGAAACCTATCAACAGAAGGTTTACATGTTTCACCATAGTGTGGGGCTATGTCCACCAACTTCTTATTCTTCTATTATTTTGCTTCAATATCTTATATTCATCTTCTCCTGTGCACTAAGCCATGGAGCCAAGCTTCGCATTAGACAGGTGATCTGCGCACTAAGCACCAAATCCACCTTCCCCAAAATCAGATCAAGGCACAGAGCATTACATTCACTATTTGTTGCATGAAGAAACTCAGAACCACTTACACTTAGCTACATACACATCACTTGTCTCTTGCACTTATCCCATCACTACATTTCTTGCACTAAGAACACTTCACTTTTTCACATATCTAGACACGCACACACATAGACACACCTCTTACATTACAATCCCTCCTATATATACTTTTACATCCCTTACAAAAAGGCCTAATCATGGGTAAACCCATGGGCCAACATCCAAAACCCTAATGAACCCGTTACTGGATCCACAAAATAAGTGAGGTCCCATGATCGCAGCTCCACCTGGGCGCTCCATCTTCGACCATCCTATCGAAGTCCAAAAGTGGAAAAATCCGACCAATTTTTCCTCAAAACTTGGTCGATGGCCAACAGGCCCCCAACACTCACCTGTGACTTGTCCCAAGTCACTCAAATCTGGGCAATGCTGCTTCAAAGGCCTCAAGCTTAGCTCGAGCTGGATCGACCTACTACTTTGCCTGAGCCTTCTTCTCAGTGAACTCCTTGATCATTTTCTCTATCACTAGCCCTTCCAGACTTTGTTCTACTGTTGCACCCACTTGGTCCAGTTGTGAACCTTGTCCTTTGATCTCTTCAAACACTGTGCAGGCTTCCTCCTACACCGATTGTAGCCTCTGTGTTACCTCCATGACATTTTTGTGGATGGCAGTAATATGTTTTTGGGCCACGCACTTTTCTTGTGATTTCTCCATTCTCTCGACTGCAGTGAGTGACTTCATCTACACTTGAACTTTCAGTGCCTGTTGTTGTGCCTCCTGTAGATGCATTTCCAACTTCCTAAGATCTGGGTCTTTCATGAGGCATTCATAGGTCTACGCACTCATGACACTCATTTTATTACATTTTGAGGCAAGGGATCTGATTCTTTTCATTGTGCTCTTAGCAGCCTTCTCCCTCTGGTCACGCACTACCTGTGAAGTTCTTGGTACTGCTTGGATATCTAGCTCTGTTACCCTTGCTTGAAGTTGTTGAATGGCCTCAGCAAGCTTCATCACTTGAAACTTGAATGCCTCATGTTCCTCTTATGCCAAGCCCATAATAGAGTGAAGTGATTTTCTCACCACTTCTTTGATAGTAGTATGCTCTGCGAGCAGTTGGTCCTTATCCCCTTAAATATTTTCTTTATCTTCCTCGAGCATCACCCTGAACTCATCTTTCTCATTTTCATATGTGGTTACACAGTACTGTGCAACTCGTAGTTTCTCCAAGATCTCTTATTTCTCTTTCTTTAGGGATTATGTAGCATGTTCCTTTTCTTCTTGGGCTCGGTGGAGCCGAGCCTCTGTTGCATATACCAATCTTCGAAGTTGGGTTGGTTCATCCCCCAACTCTATAGTATCTGACGAGGAAGGTGCAGTAGGCACTATGTGACTCAACTTAATGGATCACTGTATTTCCTTCAATTCCTTCTCAACTCTTGTTTACAACTCTTCTTGCTTCATGCCATATCTCTGAAAGAAGTCCTTGGACACATCCTCCATTTCTCTATAGACTAGATTGATGTCATCCTCTGTGAGTGTGACCTCCATCTGTGGCTTACTAGCGCGGGTCTTCTTTCTTGTTGAGGGTTTCAGTAGAGAACCCTTCCTTTTCTTTGATGTTTTTGTCTCGATAGGGGGATCCTTCGGCAGTGTAGATTCGCCTTCACCTTATTTTTTTTCCTTATTCCCCTCCTTCTTCTTGATTTACTTTGTCTCCTCCTCCTCCTCCTATGGGTGAGCTAGGTCCACTTTCTTCTGAGGCATTGCCTTCCTCATCAGTTTGTACATCCTAGACTTCCTCCTTTTTCTTCTTCTTCTTCGCACTTGTCTATCCAATGTGCTCGACCCGAGTGACCAAGGGTACAAGGAACTTTTTTTACCACTCCTTCGTGATCTCCTCCATGTCTTCGTCGATCATCTTATAGTAGGACTGTATCTCCTCCTTGATTTCATCCTTGTGCACAGTGATATAAATAAAATGTCGGTCTGCGTGGAACTTAGCGAGCGACTTGTACTGATGCAAGGTTCACGGTGTCATGTGAGGGACCGATTCAATGGAAACCTTCAATTGTTGATAATAGGCACAGAACACTGCATTCTCCTTCCACTACTTGGAAATATCATTCATGTACCATAAGGTGGAGAACCTCGTGGCCAACGGATCTGATGGTTCGATCTCTAGGAAGGTTGCTCCTTCCGGCATTTTCCAAGAAACAAATGAAATTAATACCAACAACCAACTGAAATGGAACTCATACCCTTGATCCTGCACTTTGCAGAAGTCTTTCTCGAGCTCGTTGATGAGGTAGCTCATCCAATTCATTTACATCCCCTCCATGCACTTCCTTGTGAGGTCCAACACGAACCCGATGACCTACGTGGGGTGGGTCTTTCTGATGAGATTTCCATCTACGAGTTGGCAAGATAGGTGCACTACTCCATCCTGGATGGAGGATACCTTGTATCCTCACTTTCCCTTCTCCACTTCATTGTATGCATCCTTAATGCATTGTTATAGAGAGCGATATGAAGCCTTCCCTGGGTAGAACTGTTGAGGGTCAGGTCCCTACATGCTCAGTCCTGTGATCCGGTGGATCATCGCTGGATCCATGGTAATGTGCTTGTCAAGCCACATATATCCTCCATGATAGCATGACAAGAGGAGTTTAACGCAAGTATTAACCTCCTGATGTCAGCCAAAGTGAAGAATCTTCATGACATTCAATATCATGGACTACGCGAGCTCCTTTATCCAAGGCTGGGAGACTATGTGAGGCTTCTTTTGAGTCATCTTCATCAGGAATCTATGCAGTGTGAGCATCACGTATTTCTTCCTATCACTGAGATTGAATCACTATTCTTTAAGGATGGGATCTATCCCAACTGGCTTCCAACAATGCATATCCCCTTCGATATGTATACGGTGATCAATGTGTACTCAAATTCTCGTGGGATGTTGTCGTGGTTGACCGCGCCAGCCAAAGGCGGGATGTAATCAGGTAAGACTGACGGGATCTGCTTCATGTTAGCCAAATCGTCGTGGTGCTTACTTCTCTTCTTAGTAGCGAGGTTGGCATGGCTTGAGCGACATCCATTCAAGGGGGAAGCATGCAGTCCCCTGGTCGACGATGCTTGTATTCATTCATACATGGATTTATAAGCCATAAATGTCTACATAACTTATTCGACGGACTTCTCTAGCTTAGTGCACTCGACCGACATTCTCACTGTTAACAATTAAGTCAGGGTAGGTGAACAGATAGCAGGGTAAATAGCAGATGGAAATATATAGGTTCTGAAATCACATATTGACACACAATCAGTTCTCAGATAATCACGGGTAGCAAAAAGTGGTCCCAACGCAATGTCACACGGGTCAAATAATCAAGCATTGTAACAGATTATTCCAACATGCAGGACTTCTTCCATCAATGTTTATATGTCCGTTATGGCACAGTATCAATGTCCCAAACACAGTCCATTCATCCATAAATGTGTTTCCTAGTTGTTTGAAGCGTTGTTCTAACGGTCAAGGAACCTCCAATGGTCATATAGCTGTGAAGTACCATTCTGCATGGTTCTGTTGTTTCGACGAGATTCAATTTCTACAAACCTGCCTCCTGCGAAGTCTTCTCTATAACTTCTTGTATATTTTCTAACTTGGATTTCTTCTTACTAAGCTTCCTTGCCTTCTTTCCTGTGATCTGATTCTCTCTAAATGTTTCTGGATTTCTCTTCCCATTCTTATTCTTATTTTCTCATATCGTAGTGAATTCACATTGTTGATGTACTCTCAAAGGGTTGAAAGTTAATATACCTTCCCTTACCAATTCCTAGGTGGATATACTTTCTTCTTGTATGGATAGGTCCTTCAAACCTTCTTGTGCTCTGACAGCTAATTCTCTTGCCTTCTGCTACTTCAACTTATCCTCTTGTTCTTCTATCAGTTGATCTACTTTTCTATCTATGAAGTCCCTTAGTTCTTTCTTTTTCTTTTCTGTAGCTTCTTCCTTTGCTTTCCTTCTGATATGATCCTTCTCGATCCAAGTATTTCCTAATCAAAGTGGGAAAGTGGCGTTGTTATCAACAAACCTAATAACTTCAAATTCTTCTTTTGTCAATGTTCCATGGATGATAACAGGTACATTAGTAACTCTTCCACATAGGGTTATCATATTTCCTTTAAATAAACCTATTCTTCCCAATGAAGGTACCACAGTAGGATTTCCCAAAATTTCCCAAGTGCTTTTTGGCATAACATTCACTTGTGTTTCCTTATCCAAGGTACACTCTATGTCGAAGTCTCTTACTCTTGTATCTATTCATTTTTTTTATTTCATGATCTCTGGTAAACTGACATCTTTGTTATCATTCATTGCTTCTTTTAACTATACTAATGTAGTCTAGACTTTCTCTGATTCTTTTTCTTTTTGATCTTCAAACATGCCTTTATTCTCTTGACTCATGTTCATTTGTTCAACTTTAGCAATCATATTTGGGTAATCCTCAACCTCATAACCAACAATTTTATAATAAAGAAAAATAGGGCCTACACCAGGGCCTTCCTTAGCAATATGTCCCGGTATTTTGCAGTTATAACATAATGTCAATCCTCTCTTTCTCTTATAAGTTCCCCAACTTTTCTTGTGCTGCACACTAGGATCACAGTGTTGGACCTGCAATCTGCAAAAATTCTTTCTAGGTTCCTACATCCACTTATTAGCCTAAAAACTCTTTCTATCCATGGGAATAACATATGTTTCTCTAGTCCTATCAAATTTATTCATATAAACTCTTTCTTCTAACTATGCCCTAGCTTCCAGACTAGGACAAAATATATCATAGATACCTAGATTCATGCTTTCGAAACAAAACAAAAAAAAGCACTTTACTTTACTTTTATCAAACACACAAAGCTTTACCTTTTTAAGATCTTACCTCTTTTCTTCAGATCGGATCTCTTTATTAGCACAGAGTTTCACAAGTCAAGTAGAGTACTACACACTATAGCAACATATCTACGCACACAGATTCTCTTTTCTTAGTTCCCAACAATCACAGTTTTAGGTCTCGACAATGGAACCATTTATTGGAACAGGGGCAGACCCAGGGTTCAATGCTTCAACAATGCACCAACAAAACACTAACTACTGACCCTTTCAGAAACACCTGCGAAGCAAGGGAATTCTCACTTGAGGTAGAGGCAAGGGGGTTACAGGACTCAGGTGTCTGTAACCAAGCTGGTACACAAATTTGTGATTACAACACTTATCAGAGCACTTAGAAACAATATGCATTAATATATTAGCCGTATTCACATCACAGATCAAACCCTAAGTACAGTTCGACACAGTAACAATAAAAAATATATACTTTGCACTTAGAATTGAAAGGTTAGCTCTAACACATTTGATCATACATAAAGCACTAAGAATTCATAGATCTATCTATCATTCATAACATTCAATTCATTAAGAAAAATCACAGCATAACATCATAGCACAAAGTAACTCATCAAAACAAAGTTTACGTGGTTCACCCCAGTGTGGGGATACATCCACCGACTGCTTCTTCTTCTATTATTCTACTTCAATCTCGTACATTCATCTTCTCCTGTGCACTAAGCCACAAAGCCAAGCTTCTCATTGGACAGGTGATCTGTGCACTAAGCACCAGATCCACCTTCCCCAAAATCAGATCAAGTCACAAAGCATTACATTCATCATCTGTTTCATGAAGCAACTTAGAACCACTTGCACTTAGCTACATACACATCACTTGTCTCTTGCACTTATCCCATCACTACATTTCTTGCACTAAGAACACTTCACTTTTTCACATAGCTAGACACACACACACCTCTTACATTACAATCCCTCCTATATATATTTTTACATCCCTTACAAAAAGGCCTAATCATGGGTAAATCCATGGGATGACATCCAAAACCCTAATGAACCCCTTGTTGGATCCACAAAATAAGTGAGATATTGTGATCTCAACTCCGCCTGGGCACTCCATCTTCGACCAGCCTGTCGAAGTCCAAAAGTGGTCAAACTTGACCAATGTTTCCTCAAAATTTGGTCAAGAGACAACACTAAAAGTAGAGTATCTTGAGCGATCAAGATCGATGTACCATTTAGTGGCACTCCCAATAAGAATGCGTTGAAACAGACACAACTGTATGGAGTTGTCTCGCAATGAGTTTGACGAGCACCATAGGTGAAAAGTGGTCACGTGATCGCATGGATCTTCGTTAGGCTTACCTTCAAACTTTGGAATGTCTGAGGGAAACTTAGTCGGCATAGGAGGACAGTGTGCATCGTGACAAATTGGGTCATTTAACAACCTTGACAAGTCTGGAAAATGTAACGTCACCAGAAACGGTAGTTTGGGTTGTTGGCTATGTAGAGGAAGAAAGGATCTTGGAGTTTGACTGGCATCAGGTTGCCAGGAAAAGTTAGGCTATTGACCAAGGTTCTGGTAAATACCATGGCCTTGGCCAACGAATGGATATTGTGTTTGTTGAGATATCATCGGTTGATTCCCGTAATTGAACATTGAAGGTTGGGTGGGGATTGCTCCCTACGTTGTGTTCCAAACATTCTGGAAAGGGTTGCCCCCTGTCGATTTGATGGGCATAGGTACTGAGCCTTGCTTGGGGTTCCATTGACCATGGAAGGGGTTGCCCCTGGTTGGCATCCCTAATGAGGGAACTTCTCCCTACCATAGATTCCAGAGTCCTTCTGAGGAGAAGACTCCAGTGTTTTCCCCCTGTGTAGGAATACTAACCTGCACAAGATTTTATTGTCCAAAACCAAGGTTTCCCCTGACCGAGATGGAAGCTGATGATAAAACGTTATTACCAAACGCACCAAACAAAGAGAATAGTGTTGAACCCACCAAAGTAGTGTAGGAAGAAGGTCCTATATTTCTTGCTTTGAAGAAGATGTATTTCATGTTCGGCCCGATGGGTTTCTAGGGAGCACCGTCGAGCGAAGGGGACGAAGGAGGTATATGACCCCCCCATAAGGGAAATCACTATAGGGGGATGAGGTTCCCCCCATGGACCCTTGCAGAGGAGTCTTTGAGCTCCCTTCCCCAAGACCCATGGTCTGTAGGGTGGAGCAGGAGAGGACGAAGTTCGTATCAAAGTCAGGCATCCCATATGAAAACAGAGGGCCCGTCACACTCTGTGTGAATGGAGCAGTGATCGTTGCCATAGACGGAATCGAACTGCTTCCCAAAGTAGAGGTGTTCAAGACCATTATGGTCTGGGCCGATAAAGGTGGGTTATGAGGTGGAATTCCCCCAGTTGTGGTAGTTGTTGAGGGAGTATGAGGACTCCCTGACGAAGTAGCAACAGTTGCGTCCATAGATACTTGCAAAATTATCTGATGCTCGTGATGAGTTACCCTTGGAGGGACAACCTGTATCAAGAGTGGCACTGAAAATTCAGTGATTGAAGAGTTGTCTGGCCTGAGAGATTCCTCTCCAAGGTTAGAAACAGTGGGTTCCTTCGAATTTGAGAATTATCCTCTTGAAGTTGGCTTGGGTATAGTTTCTTGTGGCTTGGTTGCTTCGAATGACCCTTGTTGGTCAAGTCTTCACCGTAACAATAGTGGTGGTGCCTCTAATGTAATCGACGACAGGCCCTGAAGCCTTCGCGACCAACAGATATCTTGATCTTCCACTTTGTGAAAATATCAACGACATAGTAAGGCTTTTACTAACATTTTGAAGCAAGAACACACTAGAAAAGTTCCTACAAGGCAAAACAAGCAAACCATTATCTAGTTGGAAGAACAGTTACACTAGCCAACACTAGAGAAACTTACCGATGCAAGTGCAACTCGATCATGGAATAACCCTCCAGGTATACTCTGCAAAGAGTGGCCCGATTTCTACCATAGGTACCGCAGTATACCCCCACAATCATCTGTCTAAGTCCCTAAAATAAAGGCAACTAGGTTTCCATCTTGCGAACAATTACCAGGCAGGTACAGTCAACAATCGGGTGGACCGCAATGAGCAGGGTAACAAAGCCCAAAACCTACCGAGGGTATCAGAAGCAAGTGTTCCAAAAGACAACTAAGGATCTCGAATGGATTTGGGGTCCATGAAGCTTCGTAGGAAAATTCAACCAACAGTATCCCATGACAAGTCCTCAATATGTGTTCCCCACTACACATGGTTCAGTTTTGGAGGGGTTATCTCCGCTACCTTTTTTCACGCGACCTCATGTTTAGCCCCTATGTTAGAGGGGGGTCTCGGATAACTTTCATGTTTACTAGACTTTTAACACTCCCTAGCTCTGAATCCAATGTTATTTTATAAGCCTTGAAGAGTTTCCTCTCCAACCTAATCCAAGGCTCTAGCCTAAACTAGTTGATTGATCCTACAAACATAAAGTCTAATAAATCTTAATTTTAGCGTTAATTTTAAATATATTGTTTTAACTCAAGGAAATGGTAGTGAAACTAGTGATGTGAATGGGAGATGAAGAAGGAGAATTAAATGAACTGAAAGGAAAAATACTTCTAGATAATTAATAAAGATTTTCAACTAACTCTTTAACCAACTTTTCGTAGCTAACTTTTTCTAAGATCTTTTAAAGGAAAACCTAAAAAAAAAATTCGCTCAACTACAAGCTACTTAATGTTCTAAGCATTTAGTAAAGAACTTAAGAAAATAACTATTTTTCTTGATAAGAAAAGTAACTAACCCAACTACTTAACCAAACTAAGAAATGAAAACTTTTTCTATATTTTTATTTATGCTTCAAAAAAGAAACTTGAAATAAATTATTT
Source organism: Picea sitchensis (assembly GCA_010110895.2). Lineage (NCBI taxonomy): Eukaryota > Viridiplantae > Streptophyta > Pinopsida > Pinales > Pinaceae > Picea > Picea sitchensis. Next base: position 26,172 of record SNQJ01S0000290.1, on the reverse strand, counting down.
TTCTTTTTCTTTAAAGCAAATGAAAGGGGAAAAAGTGAAAAACAAGACAAGAATGAAAACTGACCTCTAGCCCAATGCGGATCGCAGGGAGTCACTAAATACACCAAAATAGGCTGATAAAATACTCAAAGACTCACCTAAACCCTTTTGAAATAAAACACAAGAAATCTTTAAAAAGATAAGCAAACTGACATCAAGCCCAGGCTTCAACTGTAAAAATAGATACACTGTACTTAATCAAGAAACCCTGAGAAGTAAAACTTCAATCAAGGAAGAGGTTGACTGCCTCTTCTTAAAGAAAAAATTTCTTGACACAGGCACACAATTGATACTAAAGCAACCTGCATATGTACATGGGTTTTCTTTAAGCAGGGCGCATATGTATGTGTGTTGTAACATGACATGCTTGGTACACCTCTGTAACTTCTCAAAAAATAAAACAAATAGGTAGACTAATAGGTCAAAGAGAATTGGTATGGCACCAAAAGGTGACCATAATCCCTTGAAGACTCAACAAACTTCAAAAAGAAACTCAAAAGGTAATAAAACTAATTAAACACCCAAAAAATCCCCTAAAACCCCAGAGGCTTCCCTAGTATGGTCACCAGTTCTTCTATAGTGGGAAAACCCCACTATGGACTACACTAGGGTTCAACATGTAGGTAGATCTAACCGTCCAAAAGTCTCCTACTTTTAACTACCCTGAATATACCCCAAATTCATACATGAAATACAAAGTGAAAAGATCAGGTAACTTTACCTTTTACTCCATGTCTGGTGTCAATCCTCTCGCGTTAGATTGCTCCGCTGACTACAAGCATCCTCCCAAGGTTGGCCTGCATTCACAAATAGATAAACAGGAAACTACAAACATGCATCTCATATGTAAATCATGGGTTAGATGTTAGCATAAAACATAAATCAAACATAGATATTTGACACATCATATTTCGAGATAGAAAAAGTATTTCTTTTATGGATATCACAATGTTTACTTACAACAAGGTCGGCTATTACTCCATGAACTTGGTCCAGGATCCTCTTCACCAAGATCCAACTATGCCTCCGCATATCCTTCTCCTCTCACACTTCTTCTAGGGAAATGTCATAGGCTTATGATGGAGGAAAAAGGGAAAAATGGGAAATTTTGATGCAAATCTCACAAGGTGGCTGCAATTTCTTGGGGTAAGGAGGGGATGTGAAATGGGTAGAGTTTCATTGTTCTTATGCTTGTATGTGGAATGAGACCCCAACACCTTCTTTTATATGACACAAGGATGGTTATTCGGTTGGGTTACGGGCTATAGGTGATGGATTAGTTGGGAAACTACCCAATAGCCCATAATCTCAATGAATTCCTTGCAACTTTGTAATTTTTGCAACATTTGTGGGTATACGTAGGATGTAATGGTGCAACTAGCATACATACACAACTTTTAGTGGTCCAGCAAGCATGTGTGTGCGGGCAGTAATGGTGCAGGGCACGTACATCTTGAAAAATAGTGATTTTAAGAAGAGTTGCTTAGTGATGGCTTGGCAAAAATAACAAGTAAGAGGGCCAAATGCTAGGTATGCATGTATGGTCTAATTTAGGGTTATAACACTTGTTTTGATTATGATGTCACTAACATATCTCTTGTATATATGTGTCTAGGTAGTCGATCACGATGATTTGTGACATGGTTAAATCATAGCAACTATAAATGCATGCCCATCATAACATAAAAATAATGCCTTGAATTGCAAAAACATCCCATAAAATACATCATCCACCTATTACTATGTCAAAATGAAACCAAGATTGCATTGTCAACCATGTAGGATTATGTAAGCAGTGTCAAAACAGCAGCAAAAAAATGTGTGATATGTCTATCTTTGAGCCTCCAGTCTACAAGGGGGTCCGACCTACTAGTACTATATTATTATCATATTTTAAATAATAGAGCTTTAGCAATACTTTGCGGGCGAAATTCATCATTGCGATTTTAATCGTCAACAAACTAGCAACTCCACAAGGAAATCTATTTCCAACAGATTAAGAACTCAGAGTGTTTGGTTTCACAGGCCAAGTAACATTATATCAAGAAGATATAAATCATAATGATTATGCAACAGGGGGAAGTGAGCGGATTTAATGGAAATATGACCGGGAATTTGGGAATAACTCATGGAAAGTGTTAAATATGGGGGGTTTTATCCCTGTAAGCATAATCATTCAACTAAAACTTGATCTTGACTTCAAGGAGAAAATGTTTTTGAACTTGCTCTTTTGAATCTCAAAATGGATGAAGAAATGGAAAGCAGAAGCAGGATGTAACCAACTATCTCATAAAACAACAGTGAAAGCAAATAACAAATTCAATGATGCCTTTAGTGGGAACATCATAACAGTTGTGTAAGCTTGATTTTTATTGATTAACAATAGTTTGCAGAAGTGTCTTTGTGGAAAAATTGATCCAACATTTTATTTTTGACAAAATTGAAGTCAAAAGAACAAAAAGCAAGAAATGTCATAATAGAAATGAAATAGCAAAATGGGAGTGAACAGAAATTAAATGACAGAGATGGAAATGGAAGAAATGAAAAATACTAAAATGCAAGCAGAATTAAAATGAAAGAAATGAAACCTACTAATGTAAAAGCATAACTGAAAACTATTGTAAAATCAGAAATCAAAACTACTAAAATACAGAAACATTTCGAACAACGTTAACTTTTCAAATTAGTTCCACATAATGTTTTAAGTGGGAGCTGTTAGTGTTGTAGGAAAATAATCGCTCTTGTAAGTCCTTTAGAATGTAAGAGATTTCACCCAGGAAAAAAGTGATCTTGAAAGGACCCAACCATAATTTTTGAAAATTTGAGTGTCTTCCCCTATCAGCATGAGATGAATCCCACAACAGTACCTTCTCATTAACTCTAAATCTGATAGTTTTGACACTCTTGTTGAAATATTTTTTAACGATCTTTTGTCATCTCTTTATATTACCCAAGGAAAATGTCCTTTTCTCCTCTAAAGCCAAGAGTGCATTCATCCTTTGTGAAACATCAGAAGAATTTAATTCTTCGAGTTGTAGCATTAACCTTAAGAAGGAAAGTTCCAGCTCAGTAGGAAGAATGGCTTCTTGACCATAAACAAGATGGAAATGAGTGCAACCAGTGCTCACCTTGGTGGTAGTTCAATCTTCCCAAAGGGTGTAAGTGAGGACAGTGTGCCATTGACGAGGCTTATCTTCGATGAGCCTTTTGACAATTCTCACCAGATTCTTGTTGGTAGACTCAGCCTGCCCATTTCCTTGGGGATAATAAGTTGATGAGGTAAAATTTTTAACCCCCAACTTAGCTAAAAATTAGGTCATCTTAACAGAAATAAAAGTGGGACCATAGTCTGTAATAATCTCTAAAGGAAGACCAAATCTGGAAAAGAATGTTATTTTCAAGGAAAGAAATCAACTGATCATCTGTCGAATGTTTAATCGGGACAACTTTAGCCCATTTTGTAAAATATTTTATAAAATATTTTGTGGTTGTCAAGATAAGGGCTTGTCCTATTGAAGAAGGAGGATTAATAGGACTGATAAAGTCCAAACCCCATTTTGAAAAAGGAAAGTCTGGGAGGACAAGTTGTAATGGCATGGCTGAAAGGCATTCTTTCCTAGCAAATTTCTGGCACTTGTCACAAGATCTCAAAAAAACACAAGAATCACAAAAGATTGAAGGAAAATAGTATCCCTTTCTGATAATCTTAAAAGCATTAGTTTTAGCAGAAAAATGACCTCCTACATGAATAACAGAATTTGAAGAACCATGAGTTTCTTGCAACATTTTATGTGCTTCCTCATTGTTTACACAACGAATCAACGTACCATCAATAGATCTTCTAAACAAGAAGTCTCCTATAATGATGTATCTAGAAGATTCTAGACAGACCCTTCTTCTTTGATGAGTGTTTAAGTTATCTGGACATCTTTGATTTTTCAAATAGTAAACCAAATTCTTATACCAAGGATGTTCAGACACAGGAAGGATCTGATTATCAATGTAGAAGAGTGTTGATAGAGAACTATCATGTTCATAAATTTCTTCACTATTTTCAACATGTTGAGCTAAGTGAAGGGATAAGTGATGTCCCTTGATGGTGGTAGAAGTCACAATAGTTAAATCATACTCCTAGATCTTGGAAATCCAATTTGCAAGCTTCCATGAAAGATAAGTCTGTGAGAGAAAAAACTTGACATTGGGTAAAGGGACTTTTACCAACGTATGCTTACCTAAGATGAAGTGGAAAAAAATTTCAACTTTAACAAGAGAAAAAGCATGTTTTTCAATAAAATAATATTTAAACTCATAAGCGGGTAAGATTTGACTCATGTAAGCCACTGGTTTTTCGTTACCTTGGTCATCACTTTGCATGACAATAGCACAAACTGCTTCCTCTATGGAATATCATAAATTCTTTCTCAAAATTCGGCTTTGCTAGAACCGGTGCAGAACTAATTTCTTTATTGATTCCTACAAAAGAATCTTTGAGATCCTTTTTCCAAGAAAAAGAATGATCTTGCTTAAGCATATTATGAATTGGTTTGACCATTACATCAAAATCAAGAACAAACCTACAAACAAAGTTAATAACCCCCATAAAATCTTGAACCTGCTTCTTGGAAGTGGGAACAGGAAAATTTAGGATAGAAACAATCCTTATAGGATCAATGCTTATTCATGAATCAGAGACATTGTGTCCAAGGATATTGCCCTCGGTAACACTGAAAACAGACTTAGAAGGATTTAGAGAAATGAAAATTTTTATGCATCGCATGAGAACTCTTTTAAGATGATCAAAATGATTTGATTAGTTTTTAGAGTACAAATTTAAGTCATCAAGATAGATCTGAATAATCTTGCCGATCAAATCATCAAATTCTATTTGCATAGCTCTTTGAAAGGTGGCACCTTCATTGGATAAGACAAAAGGCATACATTCATAAGAAAAAGTGCCCCAACGAGTAATAAAAGTGGTTTTATATTTATCTTCCCTTTTTACCTTGATTTGATTGTAATCAAAGAAATCGTTAAGTAAGGACATCATCTGTGACCCTACAACTTGTTGCAAAATCATTTCCATATTATGGAGAGGAAAGTGATCTTTTATACTAGCCCGATTCAATGCACGAAAATATATGCATAATCTTATCTGACCAGTTGTTTTCCAAACGGGGATCAAATTAGAAACCCAATCTGAATACTTGACTGGAAAGATAATCCCGACCTTCAAGAGTTTTTCCAACTCCTTTTGAATAATTGCTTCCAGTGCAGGGTTAATAGGTCTTTTTTTTTTCCTAACTGGTTTCATGCCCTCCTTGATAGGAATGGCATGTTGTATAAGAGTAGGATAAAAACCACGAATATCCTCATAAGACCAAGAAAAAAACATCTTGAAATTCACCAAGTAGTCTAGAAAACTTCAAATTTTCTTCATCAGAACATTGGGCACCTATTTTAACATTCCTTGGAAACTCAGGTGTTCCAATGTTCAAGGAAATGGTTTCACCCACTTTCATTTTTGACTCCTCTTCTTTATGTTTCTCTTTATTGCCTACATCACTCAATGAAAATGAACTTTCTAGAGGATTCAAGCCCTTAGGAATATTGTTATCTTCCATTGATATAATTTCCTTAGGCTTATAAGGTTCATTTTGAATGAAAGCAGGGATGCTCTCATCACTATGGAAGACCTGCCATGATTCTATATTTTCAGGGATATGTGGACGATACAGATATTGAAAAGTACAATCAGGTCTTTGTGGCAGAAGTTGTCGATTAGGAGAGGCTGCAAAAACATCTAATTGATCATCCATTGAGTTCAATTCCCTTTTAACATGAGTGATGTTTAAAGATAGTAGGTTCAAGATAATTTCCCAAACAGTTTGGGTGTAGCGTTTCATTAACTTGTTGCTAGGAGAGTATATCTTACGTACAAGGTTCACAACAAGTTCAGAATCCCCAAAAACTAAAGTGACCACAACCCAGATTATAGGCATTTTCAATGCCTAACAGTAATGATTCAAATTCAGTGACATTGTTTGTGCAAGCAAACTCTAACCTATAAGAAAATTTATGAATTTTCCCCACATGAGAGTACAAGATAATACCATATTTGTTTCCTTCATTGGAGCATGAACCATCAAAGTGCATATGCCACATCCCATCGTCAAAGTCAATTTGTTCCAAGGTAGTTTTGTCCTCCTCGAAAAAGATGGAATACACTCCTAGGTCCTCCTCGATATAATTCACATTAGGTTGTGGGACACTTTCTATGTAAGGTGAAATTCTCCCCTCTCTAAGGATTATGATGTTTTTACCATTTCGAGGAA
>SNQJ01S0000289.1:357742-380369 GCA_010110895.2 Picea sitchensis | reverse complement strand
ACCTGTCTTTCCTTCTTTCACGCGAGGTGCTCCAAAGCATCTGTCAGTGGATTTTTTTGCTTAATGAGTTGTCCATGATCCATCTTCCTTTGTTGATTTCTCTTCCTCGATCTTCTCATTCAATGACTCGATTTATCTTACTTTGCTCCTTATTTTCTTCTTCTTTGACCACTTTGACTCAATCTCAGTCAATGTGTCTTCCGCGCAGTTCACACTTCGTCTTTTCTCTTCCTTTTTCTTTGCTTTCTTCCTTAATCCATAACAAAGGGCCAACAATGATGTATGGTCTTATTTTGTATATCTTAGTGGACCATCATGTATTATACTTTCTGTGTATGATCTTATTTAATGAACGAGATATGGACATGCCTCTCTGGGTACCATTATCAACTCTTTATACAATCGTACATGTTGTGTATGCTATCTTTTCAAGGTGTAGGATTTCTTGTAATTGTTGCACAACTGAAACATAAGTTGAACAAGATTAAGTGGTAGAAAATTACAAGATAACAATCACACACAAATAACGCAACAAATTTATGTGGTAAAACCCTTCAAAAGGGAAACATCCACAAGGAAATGATAATCAATATTATTGTTGTTCAAGGGAGAATTACAAAATCCAAACACATGCTTACAACCATTCCTGACACACATACAATTTTCCTCTATGGGATAACATTGATCTTTAACATCTCTCCCACGTTTACAATTAATGTGCACCTAACCATATTCTATTTTTAGTTGATTTGTTCAACTAAAACTAGAAGAATAGGAGCCAAAATATCTACCCAAATCCGTGGGAAATTGGTTGGCATTGTTTCAACAATCTCCACCTTGACAACAATTCTAAATCTGGGAAATTGGTTGGCATTGTTTCAACAATTCCCACCTTGACAACAATTTACCCCAAAAAATCATGTCCAAATTTATTCATCACCTTCTCGCAATAAGAGAATCCAACCATCTGCCATAGCTTCTCTAACAATACTGGTTTTTGAACATCAACAAGACAATTCTTATTGTAGGTATGCACTTTTTCAAGAGAGACTCTACCTTCATCAATAACATATCTTACAAAATGGTATTTCACAGAATCATTCGGCCTTGTCAGGATAAGTTGGAATTTTAGCCAAATGAATAGCACTTTGACTATCGCAAAGTAATTTTACTTTTTCTTGCATCCTTCCAAACTCACCTAGAGAACCTTTTAACCAAATTGTCTCTTTGGAAGCATGTGAGACATTTATATATTCTTCCTCCTCAGAGGATAAAGAAACAATGTTTTGTTCATCTTTGACAACCAAGTAATAGGTCCTCCTGCAAGAGTAAAAAAACATATCCTGAAGTGGATCTACTTTTTTCCAAGTCACCTACAAAATCCCACATTACCACATACCAGATCACCGCAATCACGGTGATAAAAATTACTTGTTCCCCAAGATAATGAAGCACCCATTTCACCCGCTTCCCAATGCTCTTTCTTGGATTTTCCATGTATCTACTCACAACACCAACTCCGCATGTGAAATATCTTGCCTAGTACTTACCATCGCATACATCAAAATTCCTAGTGCATTAGAATATGGTACACGACATATATTTATTTTCTTCATTATTAATAAGACATAAACTTGAAGAAAACTTGAAATGGGAATACAAAGGGATTTTTACTCGTTTCACATTACCTGGTGATAGAAACCTCAAAAGTATTTTCTCCAAGATACCTTTGTTGTGATAACCACAACTTCCCATTTTTCCTCACGCTTTCTGTGTATCTCCTATGGCATGCTCAAGATTTATTTTACTACTCCTAGATTTCTTCATATCAAATGTCCTAGCCAACTGAGGTCTTCAACGGTTGATCTCAACCATGCTTTTGTTTTTTACAAGCATGTCGTCAACATAAAACACCAAAATAATGAATATGGCATTTTCCAATCCTTTTAAAATAAACATAATCGGTCATACTCAATTTCTATGAAATTGTGACTCACCATGAATGAATCGTACCTTGTGCCATTGTTTGGGTGACTGCCTCTGACCATACAATGATTTCTTAAGATTGCAAACAAACTTATATTGTGATATTGAATAAACCCTTTTGGTTGCTCCATACAAATATGTAAATATTAACACTGACATACCATGTGAAGAGAAGGGATTCTAGTTAAATATCAAGTTGAATTCCGATAACGTTTGGCTTTTCTTTCGCCTTTCAGAGCATGTAAACTAGGGTAAACAACATATAAAGAACCGGCTTCGATTATTTATGGTTTCTCCAATCACTAATAAACGGTTGACTGATTTGCTCCATGGATCCATCAAATTGTTTTTTTCCATAGATCAAATGAGTTGTTGTGGGAGAGACTATGTATTTCAAATTTATTTAAATGCAATGCGTCAAGGTGAGATCTCTTGAGATGTAGTCGAAATATTTATAGTGGCGGAAGTCCGATCTTAACAAAGATTGGAATATGTTTCCTCCCCATTTCTCAAGCTCTCTCAAGAATTTTACCTTTGAATATTAATTTCTAAGATATTTGAATAACCTTTTGAATGCAACCTGAAGTTTTTGAGTCGGGAAAATGGTGGTTTTTCTGTGAAATATTCAATCTTGTTTATTCTTGTTTTCAACATGGCTCATATGTATGATATGATGAACCTAAGATCAATAAAAGTTGAAATTTGAACCGAATTCTATTCAAATGAAATTTTTTGACATATATAAAGGATTACATTTTAGAATAGTCGTACTGTATAGTATTATTATATATGGACAACACTATAAAATTTGTTGGAATATATAATTCCTACTCATCTAATATGATGTATTAAGAAGTAGAGCCAATCTCTACATGAGTTGTGTGATATTATTATTACTAGCCTGTTAGGAGTTGGATTTATGAGATCCTAGATTCATGTTTATGGTTGAGGTATTTGCTCAACCAATCCTTCCATATTTGGAATAAGTTAGATCTAACTATCAGTGAGCTCTATATAATGAGCCACAAATGTATTGTATAAAGAATCAAGTAATATAATAGTGGGTGTGTTATAATGTCTCTCCCATTTGTTAATTTGGTATCAAAGCAATAGGATTACGGACTTCACCCGAGCGCCTGTGATCATGTGAAGAGTAGAGGAATAATTTGATTTCTGAGTGAATACTTTTTTGAGCTATTGTGTGTCATTTGAAGCGAGCATCGTGGAAGTGTCAGCTTCTCTCCGTAGAGGGAATAATTTCATTTGCTCGTTTGTAGACAACTATCCTGGATACACAGTCCCACACGACGCAGGAGGCACGAAAGTTGTTTTAAAGAGAATCGAACTGGGTAACTGGGTAGCTAGAGAGATTGAAGATTTTGGACTACAATGCAGGCTCAGGGGTTTTGGTCACCCAGCTATTCGACATGGCCGATCACATGTTTGGCCCTCCCCACATCATGGTAAACAACGCAGGAGTGATCGACACAAATTATCCCACCCTCGCACTCCTCCTGGCTTTGTAAGACTGGAAAAGGATATTCCATGAATTGCAAAGGAACGTTTTTGTGTAGTAGAGAAGCCACCAAGAGGGTCATCCGCGGGGGCGGTGGTCGCATCATCAACCTAAGCATATCCTTGGTGGGATCGTCGACACCAGGGTTGGGCGTCTACACGGACAGTGGTGGAGATGATGACGAACCCTGGGTAGGAGTTGAGGGGCGCCATTACTGCAATGTTGTGGCCTCAGCCCGCCAAGCCACCGGATATGTTCATTTTCTTGGGAGGAGCGAGGACCCAATCAAGCGATGACCAAATCCCGGCCCCTGAGTGTGGGAAGGTGGAATATGTGGGTTCCTGGTCATGCTCTTGGTGAGCGTAGGCTGAATGGTTAAGGCTCGGTTTCTCTCTCTGGAGCACGCTAGGGTCTGAAAAATCCATATGCATGCAAAATGCCAAGGTCACCATGTGCCTCTGCTTAGACGGTGTTACCGCAGGCACCATCGGTGTAGGGAAGTTTGAGACACCAGAGTAATATTTTGCTGAGATTCACGAACATCTCATTGTGGGTCGACGGGGGGAGCCGCATAGGGTCCTGACGGAGGTCGTTGCAGAGAGTTCCAACAACAAGAGTCCCCTGGTGGTGGAAGAAGAAGTGGAAGAGGCGGAGGTGGAGCGAGATCCGAACGTCCCATACAACTTTGGTCCCAATATCTCTGATTGGGACGACCAGCGTCGTGAATGGCTTACGTAAAATCCTGTAGGAGAGTTGTGGTATCCATCTTATCCTGAAAGTAATGGTACATGGAAATTCTCGAGGATTACTTGCAGGTTAAAGTTCATTCCTGTGTAGGTGGAACCAAGCATTCTTGATGATCACAGATTTTCGAGTGGAGTTCTCATGTTGCTTTTGGAACTCTAGGTTGTGTGTTTGACATGTTGCACATAGATTGAGTCGTTCTGAAGAAGAGGAATCGCTCCTAAAACTATTGACATGGAGAATCCATGTGATCTGTCATCATTGAGAAATTCATAGAGATGTAGGGGCATCGTGTGTAGATTTAGGTCCAGTCTTGGTGGAAGTGGATGTGGATGTTGGTACAGTGTTTCTGAAGAGAATGTTCAAGAAGTTCTACTACAGAGTACATGGAGGTGTTATAGAAAAAATGAAGTGAGGTGTACGTCTTCATTCCATCTAATCCCCACACATCCCAAATCAAGTCACAAAGTTTAGATCAGAGAGAGTTGGGTGGAGTGATATTTTGTTTGAAATCAGGAGGATTTATTTTATCTCAAGCTGTGAGTAGTGGTTATATGTGTGTCTTTTCAAGAATGATGTGATGTAAATGGACATATGTAATGTATTTGTAATAGTGATCATATGATTGGTGAGAGTATTCTTGATATTATTATAAAGACCTTTGAATGTTTTGTACTTGATTGAATGTTGTAAGAGGTGCATGATCGGTTGTACCCAACACCAAAGGTCATGGTCCAAATTGTAATGCTTAACCATAGGCAAGCTAATTTCCCTGTGCCTACAAGCCATGTTAGTAAGGCATAAACATGCATAAGTGTTGTAGCGCAGAAGCACGTGTGATCACAAGATGTGACACTCTCATAGGCGGAGAGGTTGTTGTATCAAGTTGGGGAATTAACCACTAGGGTAGGTATGAGGGTGGCATGTGTACTTGTATGTTAGCTTGATGTTGAATTAGAGACTTTGGATCTTCAATTAAGGTGGGGATGTGAGATGGAAGAATCTCAAAGTGTGAGACCAAGTTGTGAGTCTCAGAGTGTGAGAGACCAAGTTATGTTTAAGGGAGAGTTTAACATTGATGAGCTATGTAGCTAAAAAACAATTCCTAGAGAACTAACAGTTACAACGGTAGATGACCCATGTATCTCCAGTAGATGGATTGTGTTTTATTTGGACATCAATAATTATATGCACGTACAAGGTGCAAGAGGAAGCAAAGAAATTTCAAGGATGAAGCCCCTAGTAAAGCAAGCTCAAGTGAAAAAATTGAAGCCATGACAATGATGAAGATATGACCACAAATATATTTAGATAAGTAGTCATTAAGGAGAGTGTTGGAATATATAATTCTACTTATATAATATGATGCATTAAGAAGTAGAGTCAATCTCACGCAGTTGTGTGATCTCATTATTAGGAGTTTGTTAGGGAAGTTGGATTTATGAGATCCTAGATTCATGTTTATGGTTGAGATATTTGCTCAACCTCTCATCCTATATTTGGAATAAGTTAGATCCGATAACTATCATTGAGCTCTATATAATGAGCCACAAATGTATTGTATAAAGAATCAAGTAATCTAATAGTGTTGTGTTATAATGTCTCTCTCTCATTTGTTAATTCTTCAGACTCTTTGAGTTTGCAAATGTTTCCTCTATTGTGATCCTGAACAAACATTTTTGGTTGCTCCATACAAATATGTAAATATTAACACTGACATACCATGTGAAGAGAAGGGATTCTAGTTAAATATCAAGTTCAATTCCGATAACGTTTGGCTTTTCTTTCACCTTTCAGAGCATGTCAACTAGGGTAAACAACATAGAAAGAACCCGCTTCGATTATTTATGGTTTCTCCAATCACTAATAAACGGTTGACTGACATTTTCCACGATCCATCAATTTTTTTTTCCATAGAACAAATGAGTTGTTATGGGAGAGACTATGTATTTCAAATTTATTTAAATGCAATGTGTCAAGGTGAGATCTCTTGAGATGTAGTCGAAATATTTATAGTGGCGGAAGTCCGATCTTAACAAAGATTGCAATATTTTTCCTCCCCATTTCTCAAGATCGCTTGAGAATTTTACCTTTGAATATTAATTTCTAAGATATTTGAATAACCTTTTGAATGCAACCTGAAGTTTTTGAGTCAGGAAAATGGTGGTTTTTCTGTGAAATATTCAATCTTGTTTATTCTTGTTTTCAACATGGCTCATATGTATGATACAATGAACCTAAGATCAATAAAAGTTGAAATTTGAACCGAATTTGATTCAAATGAAAGTTTTTGACATATATAAAGGATTACATTTTAGAATAGTCATACTGTATAGTAATATTACAGTGTTGGCAATGGACAACACTATAAAATTGTTGGAATATATAATTCCTACTCATCTAATATGATGTATTAAGAAGTAGAGTCAATCTCTACGCGAGTTGTGTGATCTTATTATTAAGAGTTTGTTAGGAGTTGGATTTATGAGATCCTAGATTCATGTTTATGGTTGAGACATTTGCTCAACCTCTCATCCTATATTTGGAATAAGTTAGATTTGATAACCATCGGTGAGCTCTATATAATGAGCCACAAATCTATTGTATAAAGAATCATGTAATCTAATAGTGTTGTGTTATAATGTCTCTCTCATTTGTTAATTTGGTATCGTGGCATTAGGATCGGCGCGACTCTACGTGAGTGCCGAGGATAATGCAAAGAGTAAAGGAATAATCTGATTTCTGAGTGAATATTTTTTTGAGCTATTGTGTGTATTGAAGCTTAGCATCGGAAGTTTCTCTCCGTAGAGGGAATAATTTCATCTCCTCGTCTGTAGACAACTATCTTGGATACATAGTCCCACACGACGCAGGAGGCACAAAAGTTGTTTCAAAGAGAATCGAACTGGGTAACTGGGTAGCTAGAGAGATTGAAGATTTTGGACTATAATGCAGGGTCAGGGGTTTTGGTCGCCCAGTTATTCGACATGGACGAGCACACGTTTGGCCCTCCCCACATCATGGTAAACAATGCAAGATTGATTGACACAAAGGATCCCACGCTCGCGCAGACCTTTGATGAAGACTGGAACAGGATATTCCATGAATTGCAAAGGAACGTTTTTGTGTAGTAGAGAAGCCACCAAGAGGGTCGTTTGCGGGGGCGGTGGTTGCATCATCAACCTAAGAAGCTCCTTGGTGGGATCACCGACACCAGGGTTGGGTGCCTACACGGCCAGCAAGGCAGCAGTGGAGATGATGACGAGAATCCTGGGGCAGGAGTTGAGGGACGCTCAGATTACTGCAAATGTTGTGGCCCCAGGCCCTGTTGCCACCGATATGTTCTTTGTCGGGAGGAGCGAGAACCGATCGAAGCGATGACCAAATCCTGTCCCTTTGAGCGAGTGGGGAAGTTGGAAGATGTGGCTCTCGTGGTTGTGTTCTTGGCAAGAGAGGAAGGAGAATGGGTTAAGGCTCAGGGGTTTCTCTCTCTGGGAGCACGCAGGGTTCGGAAAATCCAGAAGGCGATGCAAAATGCCAAGGTCACGCTGTTGTGCCTATTCATGACAGTGCTGGTTCTGAGGGGCACCATCAGTGCAGGGAAGTTTGGGACACCGGAGAAAGATTTCTCCAAGATTCATGAACATCTCATTGTGGGTCGGTAGGGGGAGTCACATCGTGGTCCCAACGGGTCGCTAGAGAATCAGCAACAAGAGTCCTCGGTGGTGGAAGAAGAGGTGGAAGAGCCGGAGCTGGAGCGAGATCCGAACGTCCCATACAACTTTGGTCCCAATATCTCCAATTAGACGTACTAACACCGTGGAATGGTTTATGAAAATCCCTACAGAGAGCTTGAGACGATCTGACGAGATGATGATATCTATAGGGTGGAACCGGTTCTTGGATGATCACCGAGTTCTCGAGTGGAGTTCGTTGCTATAACTCGTGTCGCAGGTTTGACATGTTGCACAGATATTGAGTCATTTTGAAGAAGAGGAATCACTCCCAAAACTATCGATGTGGAGAATCCATGTGATCTATCATCGTAGATATGCAGAGGCACCGTGTGTAGATTTAGGTACAGTCTTGGCAGACATGGATGTGGATGTTGGTACAGTATTTCCGAAGAGAATGTTCAAGAATTTATTCTACGTAGTACATGAGGTGCTATAGAAATCGAAGTGAGGTGGTACGCTCTTCATTCGGCTTTCCGTGGATCTCCATTACTTACATTCTCCAAATCAAGTCACAAAAGCCAGATTGAGTTGTGAGTGATACTGTTTGTTTGAAGTTGTGAGCATTTATTTTATTCAAGTTGTGAGAAGTGGTTATATGTGTGTCTTTTTCAAGAATGATGATGAGATATAAATGGACATATGTAATGGGCTTGTAATAGTGAGCATATGATTGGTGAGAGTATTCTTGATATTGTTATAAAGCATTTTGAATGTTTTTTGTACATGATTGAATGTTGTAAGAGGTGCATGATCAAGTTGTACCTGACACCCAAGTTATGGTCCAAATTGTAATGATTAGCCATAAGCAAGCTAATTTCCCCAGGTTTGTTGTAAGCCATGCTAGTAAGGCATAAACATGCATAAGTGTTGTAGCGCAGAAGCACGTGTGATCATAGGATGTGATACTCTCTCATAAAGAGAGAGGTTGTTGTATCAAGTTGTGGAATTAACCACCTTGGTAGGTATGAGGGTGGCAAGTGTACTCGTATGCTAGCTTGATGTTGAATTAGAGACTTTGGATCTTCGATTCAGGTGGGGATGTGAGATGGAATAATATCAAAGTTTGAGACCAAGTTGTGAGTCTCAGAGTGAGGGACCAGGTTATGTTTAAGGGAGAGTTTAACATTGATGAGCTATGTAACTAAAAACAATTCCTAGAGAACTAGCGGTTAAATCGGCAGATGACCCATGTATTCCATTATATGGATTGTGTTTTATTTGGACATCAATAATTATATGCAAGTACAAGATGCAAGAGGAAGCAAAGAAAGTTCAAGGATGAAGCCCAGAGTAAAGCAAGCTCAAGTGAAAAAAATTGAAGCCATGACAATGATGAAGATATGACCACAAAGATATTTAGATAAGAATATTATGAGAGTGTTGGAATATATAATTCCTACTTCTATCTTAATATGATGTATTAAGAAGTAGAGTCAATCTCTATGTGAGCTGTGTGATCTTATTATTAGGAGTTTGTTAGGTTGGATTTCATGACATCCTAGATTCATGTTTATGGTTGAGATATTTGCTCAACCTCTCATCCTATATTTGGAATAAGTTAGGTCCTGACAACTAATGCTGGAGATCTATAATGAGCCACAAATGTATTGTATGTTGAATCAAGTAATCTAATAGTGTTGTGTTATAATGTCTCTCTCCTTTGTTAATTCAGGCCATACAATGACTTCTGAGTTTGCAAACAAGCCTTCTATTGTGATCCTGAACAAACATTTTTGGTTGCTCCATACAAATATGTAAATATTAATGCTGACAGACCATATGAAGAGAAGGGATTCTAGTTAAATATCAAGTTGAATTCTGATAACCTTTGGCTTTTCTTTTGCCTTTCAGAGCATGTAAACTAGGGTAAACAACATAGAAAGAACCGACTTCTATTATTTATGGTTTCTCTAATCACTAATAAACGGTTGACTGATTTTCTCCACGGATCCATCAAATTGTTTTTTTTCCATAGAACAAATGAGTTGTTGTGGGAGAGACTATGTATTTCAAATTTATTTAAATGCAATCTGTCAAGGTGAGATCTCTTGAGATGTAGTCGAAATATTTATAGTGGCGGAAGTCCGATCTTAACAAAGATTGCAATATTTTTCCTCCCCATTTCTCAAGCTCGCTCGAGAATTTTACATTTGAATATTAATTTCTAAGATATTTGAATAACCTTTTGAATGCAACCTGAAGTTTTTGAGTCAGGAAAATGGTGGTTTTTCTGTGAAATATTCAATCTTGTTTATTCTTGTTTTCAACATTGCTCATATGTATGATACAATGAACCTAAGATCAATAAAAGTTGAAATTTGAACCGAATTTGATTCAAATGAAAGTTTTTGACATATATAAAGGATTACATTTTAAAATAGTCGTACTGTATAGTATTATTAGAGTGTTGGCAGTGGACAACAATTATAAAATTGTTGAATATATAATTCCTACTTATCTATTATGTTGTATTAAGAAGTAGAGTCAATCTCAACGTGAGTTGTGTGATCTTATTATTACGAGTTTGTTAGGGAGTTGGATTTATGAGATCCTAGATTCATGTTTAAGGTTGAGAAAATATCTCAACTCTCATCCCATATTTGGAATATGTTAAATCGATAACTATCAAAGGAGCTCTATATAATGAGCCACAAAATGTATTGTATAAAGAATCGGGTAATCTAATAGTGTTGTGGTTATAAATGTCTCTCTCATTTTGTTAATTTGGTATCGAAGATTAGGATCACGCGGACTCCCCTACCGGAATGCCCAGATCACGCTAAGAGTACAAGAGTAACCCTACCGGTGCAACATTTTTTGAGCTATTGTGTGTCATTTGAAGCAAGCATCGTGGAAGTGTCAGCTGCTCTCCGTAGAGGGAATAATTTCATATGCTCGTCTGTAGACAACTATCCTGGATACACAGTCCCACACGACGCAGGAGGCACGAAAGTTGTTTTAAAGAGAATCGAACTGGGTAGCTAGAGAGATTGAAGATTTTGGACTACAATGTAGGCTAAGGGGTTTTGGTCGCCCAGCTATTCGACATTTTCGAGCACACATTTGGCCCTCCCCACATCGCGGTAAACAACACAGGAGTGATCGACACAAACTATCCCACCCTCGCGCAGACCTCTAATGAAGACTGGGACATGATATTCCAAGTGAACTGCAGCGAATGCTCTAAGCAGCGTAGAAGCCTCGTGAGGGTTGTCCTCATGAAGCAGCGGTTGCATCATCAACCCAAGTATCTACTTGCGGGACTGGGCCACACCCTGTGGTTGGGCTGCCCACACGGACAAGGGTGGAGATGATGACCATAACTCAAGCGTGGAGCTGAGGGACACTCGTATTTACCTGAAATGTTGCGGTCCCCGTGCCCCGGCACAACCGGCCATACCTTTGTTGGGAGGAGCGAGGACTTGATCGAAGCGATGACCAAATCCAGTCCCTTTGAGCGGTTGGGGAAGGTGGAAGACGTGGCTCCAGTGGTTGCGTTCTTGGCAAGCGAGGAAGGAGAATGGGTTAAGGCTCAGGGGTTTCTCTCGCTGGGAGCACGCAGGGTTCGGCAGATCCAGAAGGCGATGCAAAATGCCAAATTCACGTTGTTGTGCCTGTTCGTGACGGTGTTGGTTCTTAGGGGCACCATCGGTGTAGGGAAGTTTGAGACACCAGAGTAATATTTTGCTGAGATTCACGAACATCTCATTGTGGGTCGACGGGGGGAGCCACACAGGGTCCTGACGGAGGTCGTTGTAGAGAATTCCAGCAACAAGTGTCCCTCGGTGGTGGAAGAAGAAGTGGAAGAGCCGGAGGTGGAGCGAGATCCGAACGTCCCATACAACTTTGGTCCCAATATCTCTGATTGGGACGACCAGCGTCGTGAATGGCTTGCAGAAAATCCTGCAGGAGAGCTGTGGTATCCATCTTATCCTGAAAGTAATGGTACATGAAAATTCTCGTGGATTACTTCTAGGTTAAAGTTCATGCCTGCGTAAGTGGAACCAGTGTTCGTGATAATCAACGTATTCTCATGAGTGGAGTTCATGTTGTTATTGGAACTCCAGGCCATGTGTTTGACATGTTGCACAAAGATTGAGTCGTCCTGAAGAAGAGGAATCGCTCCCAAAACTATTGATGTGGAGAATCCATGTGATCTATCATCGTAGATATGCAGAGGCACCGTGTGTAGATTTAGGTACAGTCTTGGCAGACATGGATGTGGATGTTGGTACAGTATTTCCGAAGAGAATGTTCAAGAATTTCTTCTATAGAGTACATGGAGGTGTTATAGCAAAATGAAGTGAGGTGTACGTGTTCATTCAGTCAGACTCACACATCCTCCAAATCAAGTTACAAAAGTGAGATTGAGTTGTGAGTGATATTTTTGTTTGAAGTTGTGAGTATCATTTCATTCAAGTTGTGAGAAGTGGTAATATGTGTGTCTTTTTCAAGAATGATGATGAGATGTAAATGAACATAAGTAATGGGCTTGTAATAGTGGGCATATGATTGGTGAGAGTATTCTTGATAATATTATTATAAATCCTTTGAATGTTTTTTGTACTTGATTGAATGTTGTAAGAGGTGCATGATTATTGTGTCTATACCCCTGCTATGTATCCAAATTGTAATGCTTTAGCCATAGGAAAGCCAATTTCCCTGTGTTTGTTGTGTCACACAGTAGTAAGGCATAAACATACATAATGCAGTTGTAGCTATGCAGGATCACAGTATGTGATACTCTCTCATAGGTAGAGATGTTGTTGTATCAAGTTGTGGAATTAACCGATAGGGTAGGTACGAGGGTGGGAGGTGTACTCGTATGCTACCTTGATGTTGAACTAGAGACTTTGGATCTTCGATTCAGGTGGGGATGTGAGATGGAAGAATCTCAAAGTGTGAGACCAAGTTGTGAGTCTCAGAATATGAGGTACCAAGTTATGTTTAAGGGAGAGTTTAACATTGATGAGCCATGTAGTTGAAAACAATTCCCAGAGAACTAGCTGCTGCTAAATAAGTGCATGACCTATGTATTCTGGTAGATGGATTGCGTTTTATATGGACATCAATAATTATATGGAGGTACAAGGTGAAGATGAAGCAAAAGAAAAGTTCAAGAAGAATGAAGCCCTAGTAAAGCAAGCCCGCGAAAAATATTTGAAGCCATGACAGTGATGAAAATATGACCACAAAGATATTTAGATAAGTAGTCGTTAAGGGAGAGTGTTGGAATATATAATTCTTACTTATCTATTATGATGTATTAAGAAGTAGAGTCAATCAGACATGAGTTGTGTGATCTTACTATTGGGAGTTTGTTAGGAAGTTGGATTTATGAGATCCTAGATTCATGGTTATGGTTGAGATATTTGCTCAACCTCATCCTATATTTAGAATAAGTTAGATCTGAAGTGAGCTCTATATAATGAGCCACAAATGCATTGTATAAAGAATCAAGTAATCTAATAGTGTTGTGGTATAATGTCTCTCTCATTTGTTAAATTTCTCGCACTATACAATGACTTCTTGAGTTTGAACAAGCCTTCTATTGTGATCCTGAACAAACCCTTTCGGTTGCTCCATACAAATATGTAAATATTAACGTTGACAAACCATGTGAAGAGAAGGGATTCTAGTTAAATATCAAGTTGAATTCCGATAACGTTTGGCTTTTCTTTCGTCTTTTAGAGCATGTAAACTAGGGTAAACAACATAGAAAGAACCCGCTTCGATTATTTATGGTTTCTCCAATCACTAATAAACGGTTGACTGATTTGCTCCACGGATCCATCAAATTGTTTTTTTCCATAGAACAAATGAGTTGTTGTGGGAGAGACTATGTATTTCAAATTTATTTAAATGCAATGCGTCAAGGTGAGATCTATTGAGATGTAGTCGAAATATTTATAGTGGCGGAAGTCCGATCTTAACAAAGATTGCAATATTTTTCCTCCCCATTTCTCAAGCTCGCTCGAGAATTTTACCTTTGAATATTAATTTCTAAGATATTTGAATAACCTTTTGAATGCAACCTGAAGTTTTTGAGTCAGGAAAATGGTGGTTTTTCTGTGAAATATTCAATCTTGTTTATTCTTGTTTTCAACATGGCTCATATGTATGATACAATGAACCTAAGATCAATAAAAGTTGAAATTTGAACCGAATTTGATTCAAATGAAAGTTTTTGACATATATAAAGGATTACATTTTAGAATAGTCGTATTGTATAGTATTATTAGAGTGTTGGCAGTGGACAACACTATAAAATTGTATTAAATGGGCTTCTTGTGTTATTTGTAGGAAAAACTATAGAAGGGAGAGTCCAAATTCTCATTATCGTTGTGAAATTTTATAAACGCTTCAAATTTTTGTTGTGAAAATCTATAAATACAATTTAATACATTTTTTTTCTGTGTGATGTTGGTCTGTATGGTCTTGTTTTGTATATCATGTATTATATGTTCTGTGTTTTTTATCATAATGTAAGAGCTAACTTGAATTTAGTCCACGAATATGTGTTCTTTTGAATGTTCATTGTCTATACAAAATAAATGTTATAGATTTGTGTGCTAATAAGATGAGAACATGAGGTTTACGATCTTCTTTAATGAACGAGAGATGGAAACGCCTCTCTGGGTACCATTATCAACTCTTTATACGGCTTACATTAATCTTTAATATCTCTCCTACATTTACAATTAATGTGCACTTAACCATATTTTATTTTTAGTTTATTTTTTCAATTGAAACTAGAATAATAGGAGCCAAAAGATCTTCTCAAATCAGTGGGAAATTGATTGGCACAGTTTCAACAATTTCCACCTTGAAAACAATTTACCCAAAAATCATTTCCAAATTTATTCATCACCTTTCGTGCAAGCCAAGAGAAACCAAACACCGCAGATAAACATTTTTTTTCTCACCAAAATTAGACCAGATCTTATCCTCAAGTTTGTAATCATGCATATCAAGAAGTGCCAAGAAAATATGCTTGTTGATTATTATTAGTATTATTATTATTATTATTATTATAAAAACCAAATAAAGAGGAGAATGAAGGATTTCTTAAGATTTCCTGTGAAGTATGATTTACCTACCTCATTTTTGTGTCACCTATATAATAAGGAGTGAAAGTTGAAGGTCAATGATATGGCAAAAAAAATTATTATTTTTATTTAACTTAATTAAAACAAAAATATTATTAATACTTTCCTATGTTAGACATTGGAAATGAAGATAAAAATTAAAATCAACGTTAAAACTAATATTCATTTAAGACTATATAGAATGTTATAGTCCCTCGGTAAAGGACTAATAATAATTGAAAAGGACTAATAATAATTGAATGATTAATCAAAATATATCGTTTTCATTGAATTTATTTGTATTATAATGATATGGTAAATGAAAAGTTAGGAAGAAATGTCATGATAGTGATTGATTTCTTTGGAGGATTTTTCATTAATATTCCACCAACTTACTATTTGTTTTTTTTGTTGTCATGAAACTCCACCTTACTATTTTTGCACTTGTTATGATATTCCATTTGCTTTTTTGGAATTGTTGTCATGATATTTCACCTAACTTCTTTTTTTGAGTTTTTATGATATTCTATTTGTTTTTTTGGAATTATCATCATGATATTTCACATTGCTTTGTTTTAATT
This sequence comes from Picea sitchensis, assembly GCA_010110895.2. Taxonomy (NCBI): domain Eukaryota; kingdom Viridiplantae; phylum Streptophyta; class Pinopsida; order Pinales; family Pinaceae; genus Picea; species Picea sitchensis. The sequence goes on along the minus strand of SNQJ01S0000289.1, from coordinate 364,717 downwards.
GTTATCATATTATGTTTGTTTTTGTTTTTTTAAGTTTTCATTATATTTTATTTGTGTTTTTTTAGTTTTCCACCTTACTTTTTTGGAGGAGTTGTCATGATATTTCACTTTAGGTTTTTGGAGGAGTTGTCATGATATTCCATTTACTTTTTTGGGGAGTTGTCATGTTATTTTACTTTTATTTTTGGAGAGAGAAGTTGTCATGATATTCCACCTTAGGTTTTTTTTGGAGTTGTCATGATATTCCATTTATCATTTTGGGGAGTTGTCATGATATTTCACCTAACTTTATACTAGTGGATAGGGATGAGTTATAAAGTTTCACATTAAAAAACATTGTTAAATTAAATACATTTTTTTAAAATTATAAAAAATTACTAAAAGATGGTTAGATCTTTTTATTTTCAAATGGTATTATAAGGAATATTGTATTTTTTATTTTAAAAATAATTTGTAAGGAGTTCTAAAGAGATTACACTTATTTTGTTTTTTTAAAACAATGTTGTAAACAATTATATGATTTTGCCAATACTTGTAAAAAAGTTTATAAGATGTTTTTTTTAGAATCCGTGAGTTCAATTATCTAAGATATTCCATGATACTTAATAAAAATATAACTTTTTATCTTATGTCCTAGACCTGTCCAAAATAAAATTGAAAAAGGGGTCTAGGAAACTATGTGGTGCATTGAAATCTGTGCATTTTTTATTTATTAATATTTTTTTTTGGAAACAATCATAAAGCACTCTCATATAAATAATCAATAAAAGAGAAAATGAACAAGAATACAAGGATATAATATTAATGAGGGAAGCAAAGGGCATAAAGAAATTTGCAATTGAAGATAAATATTTAGATTAATTTACATTATAAAGAAGTTCACTTGCAATCATTACTTTATAAGGTATTGTCAATGTTGTTTGTATGAATCCACTAATGTCTCTTTGAGTCAATTTCTACTTAGTATTTTCAAATGGTGTTAAAAAGGATCTTGTATTTTTTTATTTGTAAAACAATTGTAAGAACTTATAAGGAAGTTTTATTAAATATGGTTTTTGTAAAATATTTTTATAACGGGATTATATGATTTTTTCGATACTTTTAAAAAGTTTATTTTTATTTTTATTTTTTATAAGGAGATCAAGAATCTAAGAGATTTCATGAGACTTAATAAAAACATAAATGTTTTTCTTGTGTCATGTTTTTGGCATGCTGAGTTTTCTAAGTGCGTGGTATGTCATTTCATCGTTGTATATGGACTTTTTCTTTTCGTTCTGCTAAGTCCATTTTTGTTGCACGTTGTCTTCTAATGTCTGGAACGGTAATCCCCATGTTATTGCACACATTCTTCTGATTTCTGGTGTAATTTCCTTTTTCACATTATATATATATCTCTTTATTGCACGGTAAATTCCTAAGTACTAGGAGGTCGACTATCCCTATACAGTTTCAGTCGACTCCCATTGACCATTCCTTTGAGTTTTGTACCGTCGAGATCTTTCAACATCTCCCCCATCTATGACAATATTCACTTCATATGGTCCCAACTAATGCATTCTAAATTTTCCTAGGTGCTGAAGAAATTTACTGTCATACACCAAGACTAGGTCTTGCTCCTTGAAACTCTTCCTCTTAATATGTCTGTCATGCCAATCTTTGTCCCTTTCTTTCTGTACTTTGAGGTGAAATCATGATATAATCTTATCTTCTTCCATCACCATCAGCTGACTTAGCCTTTCTTGTACTACGCCTTGTTCTGTCATGTTCGTGATTGTTTCTACATGCAGACTAGGTACCAAAAATTCTAATGGTACCAATGCTTCTTCTCCAGACATAAACTTGAATGTTGTGTGCCCAAAGTTAGACCAGATCTTATCCTCAAGTTTGTAGTTGTTCATATCAGAAAGTGCCACGAGAACATTCTTGTGTAATGACCCCATCCTTACGACTACTAGCGAAGCAGAAAGTGCAATTTTTTTTTATTAAACAGGATTACAGCAACGATTACAGCTAAACAATGTACCTAATGGGGAGCACCACGGTCGCCGAATAGGAAACAGACAACTATGAATCCACGCAGTTGCACAGGAGTAGCTGGGTGAAACATGTGTAAAACATCCAGGAGAAACGACTACCCGCCCGACGCAATCATGACCACAACTACAAGCTAAGGGACAACGTCCCCCTCCTGACACAATGGTCTTGATGACCAATGAATAGAACCTGAAGGCATGCGAACCAAACGCATGAAGGTGTTACAACTCAAGCGCTAACAACAACTTACAATGATAAACAACACTCACAGGGTAAGAACAGACTATGACCATGATATCATTCACCTCTATCCAATAGGGTGCACCATGATCCCCTCATCGGGACTCATGTTGTCCCGAGGTGATAGGTGCGGCGATAACCCTGACGTAACTAACATATCTGGACCAAGGACTCTAGATGAATCCAACTCACTAGGAGCTGAGTTACTGACAAGAGGACTACACCCACACCCCAAGCAACAGGTCGACAAGATGCAATATGACAACAATAAAAAGGAAAATCTCAAGCTAATACCCGAGTCCGCTAACAACCCATCCATTAATTGATAAGCAATATGTCTAAGTGTGAAGGTTGAACTGTTACCAAGCTACTAAGGTCATAAATGTTATCATAATGTGCACTAAGAAAGGCACTTAACCAAATCAATACACTTATCAACAATTATAAACTGTCTATTAAAATGAGTGAACTACTTAACATTTTAAAGGTGCTCCATGTTGCTTATAAAATAATCAACATTGTTGTCTAAAATAACCAGTCTAAATTTTAACCAGTTTATGTTTTAACAAGTCTAAAATAATCAGTCAACCATATTGTGAACTAGCATTACTAACGATATTGTGTAATAGCATAACTGACAACAATAAATTGAATGTTACGGTCTATATTTTAAATGTTACAATCTATGTTACAAAAGTCGATATTTTAACAATATTAACAATATTAAATTACTATCCATGACATTAGTTTTTCTATCCTACTAAAGGAATTAACATTGTAAATGGAATGACCATGAATATCACTACAATTCTCTGCCTAAATGAGGAGTTAATCATATTTATAACTGGCATGTAAGTAGTTGTCACGTTATTCACTAATTAGCAATATAAATTAATGACAAGGAAAATAATTGTAGTTGTTGTCTCAAAACAGAGTTAGCCCAAATAAATAGATGGCATGCAATTCACTGTCATAAAAATACCACTGTTGCATATCGCTTTCTAAAAAAATATTAAGTCTATTTTCAATCGAACGCAGAGGAAATTGGTTGGTTGTCCATCATAACATAAAGCAAACTATTAAAAGATAAAGAATCTCCTGAAGAATCTATTGATATTATCATGACCATTCTGTTGACAAGATGGGTAACTACGGGTAAAACACCCAGGATCCGTGGAGTAAATTCGTTGTAGTATGCATGCAGTCCACACCAACATTAAATTTTCCTTTTCTTCGGGTTAAAACACATTATTCTTACAATTTAAATTATTGTTGCTACAATTTTAAAATTGTCGCATAGAAATTCTCCGTACCCATTAACTACTACGTATTAATCTAGCAGTTGGCACATAAAAATAACAGCCGGGTTATGGAAACCACGACACCTGTGCATGCATACAAAATGCATCCAAATACGATCACATACATAAACAAGGAATGAGGCATCCCACTAAAGAAAATCACAGTCAGGTTATGAAATCGGGGCACCTGTGCATGTGAACAAAACACATCCAAATACAAATTGCATACAAGAACAAGGAATGAGACATCCCACTAAATAAAATCGCAATCAAGTTAACGAAATTGAGGCACATGTGCATGCAAACAAAATGCATCCAAATACAAATCGCATACAGGAACAAGGAATGCAAAAATCCCACTAAAAAAAAGTTGTAGTCAGGTTGCCATCCCAATGATGGGAATTATCTTAAGACAGAGTGTAAAATGCATTCAAGGGAGATAATACATCCGACCAATGAATTAGCTTCTCGGTGAAATCCTTGTGTCGGGAATTCAAAGGGGGAATAAAAATGAAGTCCTAGGATTCAATCACAGTCACCAGTAGGTAAATTAAACATTGTATGAAGCTTCAATGAAGTCACACAATAAAAACTGTTGCAATTTAAGATCACTGTACGTAAAAATTCTGAGTAGATAAAATGCTGAGTTAAGTACAAATTGTTGGGTAAAAGAAATGGGATCGCTGGTACAAGAAGGGGGAGTAACGAAAGATGCACAAACAAAAATCAGAGCCAAATGCTAAACAAAAATTACAATCAATGTTATTTCCCATCACCATGGGTATTATCATTATAACGGTTTAAGGGTTGTTGATAATGCTATCAATGGAAAACTGATAATGCCACCATAAAATGAACTACAGATATACTCAATCGATAACGCAGAAAAATAAAAACTGATAATGCTATCATAAATTAAAATGCAGTTATAATCAATAGATATCGCAAAAAAATAAAAATTGATAACGCTATCATAATGATACATTTGTCATCTAGAGTAGTAAGTTCAGAGTCTAAAGCATGGAAAAGTCAGAGTCCAATATGAGGGTAAATCATTGACTGTAAAAGGGTAAATTGTGGTCAAGTAGAAGATAAGTTTTTGTTGGTAAAATGGTAAAACCCAGAGTTAAAGAAGAACTCATAGAGTATTACACGGTTCGCAGAAGGAAAGGATAAACAATCACAAAAGTACTCATTCACAAAAGGCGTAAGGAAAACCATCAATCAGGTACAATCAACAGGGGTAGTCAGTTGGGAAAAACATCCTTCGCTCATCATCCATGCACAAAAAAGCAGGGCATTAGAATCTATAGGTCACTATGCACCAAAGTGACGACCGTCGATTCGACTCCTGGCCGACTGCTCAGGCTTGGACTAATGAACTGGGGATGAGGACGAAATAAAAAGAACAACTCTTCGCAACAATTAATAAAACCAAAAGGACAATCACAACATTCATGGATCGAATGCTAAGGGAACCAAATCAAGCAGCGAACTTAAGGCTATGGGGAAATTTAAGTTCTCAATTAAAATGCTAAGTTAACATCTTCTTTACACAGTCTAAAGTACATAAATGAAAGCGTAAGGTAAATAATAATCTACCATGCAGAATAAAAGTAAGCGTACCATAGCCTGATTCGACCGCTCCAAGTCTTTGTCCCACGTGCTCCATGCAACTCCCGCCTGCCAATCGATGAGACTTCACTAGTACCTCCCAACCAACAATAGGGGTACTCTTCTTCCCCCTTAGCCCTCTCATCCATAAAGGGGCCACACACACTAAACCAGAGAACAACTAGCTCTCATCTTGCCTCACAAGGTCGAGCTACCACTCCTCACCAAGATGGTTATCCCAACTCCCACAAGCTAAGTCATTCAAGTCTAATATTTTGCAGCATAACATTACGCATCACAGAAGAGATCCATCATCCTTCTCCTCCCTCCTTTCTATAGAGTTTCTAAGTCATTTTCTTTCCCAAGTTCCCATTTAATTTATTGTTCAATAATTCAATTCAGAAAAATCATCCCCGTACAAGTGTCACCCATCCCCTTCGTTCCACCATAAATTAATTTCATTAATTATTTAATTACTCCTATTTCCCTCACCCACCTAAAAGCATTCCTAGAATCGCTCCTAGGTGTCCTCATATTCCCTTACAAATTTTAATGACTTACCTCCTTACTAATTTACCAGTTGAGTTCAATTTAGAAAGTTCTTAATGGAAAGATACCTTACTAAGTTAGTCATTCTGCCTTTTTCCTTAGTTTCCCCTTCTCTTTATGTTTCCCTCTTTTTCCCTTAGTTTCCTAATTCTTTTAAATTTCCCTCTTTCCCTTTTTATCTAAAACTCAAATTAGCAAGTATAGGAAATTACCCTTTTCCCATTTTTCTTTTTAATTAATAAATTTTTAATTAGTATATGTAACAAAACAATCAATTCCCCCTTTTTTTAAATTTAATCCCCCAAAGTAATTTTATTTTTATTATTTAATCGAGTTTCTTACCCTCTTTTTCACATGTTTAAAGATGATTTTTATTTATTTTTATTTTTTACCACAAGTATTACTTTAGACCTAGATTTTAATTTCTGAGGCTAGGCGACATTTTAATTATGGAAAAACTGTTTTTAAAACTTTCTCATCGCATCATTCATTCTAAGGCCATCTAGGTTTACTCTCTTATTAGCTAACAACGTGACGTGCCCTTCAGGACGCACTGGGTGCTCCAAGGTGTTAGAAAATCAGGATCGCGAAGCAATAAAATAAAACAAATGCGGAAATGAAACATAGAATATACACAATACAATAGAGACACAGATATACGTGGTTCACCCAGTGTGGGCTACGTCCACCAGAGAAATTTCCAGGTCCTTCCTTTATTATTATCCAACAAATGAAGGGATACACTACTACATTGGGCAGAAATTATGACGAAATATTACAACGATTTAAAATTTCATCGTAATGTTTTTGCTTTTTTTGGACTAAATTTACTTTTTTGGGGGGGGTCCAACTGTCCTTCGCTCTAGCGACCAACATTCCACGTTCGTCGTTATAGCGACGAAATTTCGTCACTAGAGTGACCAACCACTAGTTAGTCACTATAGCAATGGACTTTAGTCATTATAACGACCAACTATGGCACGTGTGAGAATCAAATGGTCATTGAGTCGTTTTTAATTATAGTTGTTGAATCTAGATAGATTGGGTATTGGGGAAATGACAATGTTCACGATGAAGATGGTATTGACGATGTTGAGTTTTATGAAGAAGAATATGAATGATATATCGAGGTATGTGTTTTATATGATGATCTTTATATGTTTTTATTTTGTATAATATAGTATTTTACATGTTCTTTATTATTTCAAATTGGGTATGGGGAAATTGAGAGTGATGT
>SNQJ01S0000289.1:265926-340984 GCA_010110895.2 Picea sitchensis | reverse complement strand
ATATATATATATATATATATATATATATATATATATATATATATATATTGAACAAGTTCGTATTTCGATTCCGTTCTCGGGATATTTGTCCCATTTACTTAACTCATGCGATGCCCTGGTTGGATTTCCCCGAAGGCACCACCTTCCGAGAAAGTTCCCTCACCATACAGAGAGGATTGAGTTCCTTGAAAGTACCACCGTTTTAGTAGGCCCATGAATTTGTTTCATCCCTGTCATCGAAAGTGGCTTAGCGGGGATACCTCTCGACATTTCAGCGTTTCGGCACCCGAAAATCCTAAGGGTCAGTGTCCTTGTATTCGCCAAATGCGAATTCCCGATGTGAGAAACCCAAAAATGATAGAGTGTGAATAGATTTTGATGTTTCGGCATTTAGGCACCCGAGAATCCTAACGGTCAGTTTCCTTATAGTCGCCAGACGTGAAATCCCGATGTGAGAAACCCCAAAATGATAGATCATGAATAGAGTTTGGGGTTTCGGCGTTTCAGCACCTGGGATACCCAAGGGAAAACCTCTTGTCTTCACATATCGTGAAATCCTGACTTGCCAGACCCCGAAATGAACTTAGCATTATATATATATATAGATAGATAGATAGATATATATATATATCGGCATTTCAGAGTTTCATCTCCTGGAAACTCAAGTGCGAGACCTCTTGTCCTCGCATATCGCGAAATCCCGACTTGCGAAACCCCGAAATGAACTTAGCGTTAGATATATGTATATATCAATTTTTCAGAGTTTTGGCTCCTGGAACCTCAAGTGCGAGACCTCTTGTCCTCGCATATCGCGAAATCCCGACTTGTGAAACCCTGAAATGAACTTAGTGTTAGATATATGTATATATCGACATTTCGGAGTTTCATCTCCTAGAAACTCAAGTGTGAGACCTCTTGTCCTCGCATATCGCGAAGTCCCGATAGGTGAAATCCTGAAGTGTCTTGGTGTGAATAGTATTTTGGGTTTCGTGGTTTGAAGAGTCGAAGAACTCAACTTCCTTGCATTTCGAACTCTCGGTTTTCGAAGTCCTGAAATGTGAAAGGCACGTTTTGACTTAGACCGGGGTCACAATCGATGGACACATGGAAGTGAATCCTGTACTTGGTGTGTGAGTTGTACACGACGGATTTTCAGTGAAAGAACCAGTGAATGGGTTTGGTGAAGGTCTTTATTGGAAGACCTAGCCTATACTAGAACCTCGTAGGAATTCGGGAACTCTATCCATCGATAATGAAGGAGAAAGAAAAAGGTGAAAAATATTAGTTCTCATAGTGGGTGTGTTACAAATTGGTATCAAAGCATGGTCACAACACTTGGCCTGTTTGGGCTCATGAACGAGTTGCGCAGAGACTCCATTCAGAGTACTGTTAAAAGGAGTAACTCTTTATCTTGACCCCCCCTCAATTAAAAGTCGAAGTTAAGAATGAAAAACCCCTATTGTGTGTATGCATGTGAAAAATATGAATATTGTGCGGGCTATGAATGTATATAAATATTGACTAACACAAGCATTTTTCTTTGCACACAAGCGAACGATCAATTGTGGGAAATTACAGACATATAGAATGGTGACTCACCATGAAGTGGGGGAGGGATCCCACAATAGAGATGAAGATTCTGACGAAAGGAGGGCGGTCCATATCTAGCTGAGACTATGAGGATCCTCATGGTCTAATTACAGAGCTGCAAGGCTGACAACGAGAGGATGATAAAAGAGCAAGAGAAGCAAACAGAAATTAATGCAGTTTTACTGCAGAGCTTATTTGACATACAAAGTCAATTGCAACATGAACCTGAGATATAGAAATGTGGTCATGTCAGCGGCCACACTGAGAGGAGAACCTAGAGAAAGGTCCACCCTAGAGATAAGGGACAAGCATTGGATGATTCTTCTGGAAAGGAAACTGGTGACTTGTGATGCAGGAGCATCGCCAACATCAAGTGAACCAGTGCGGAAGCAAAAGACAGTTGGACAAGCCAGCGCAAATTTTGAAATTTCTTTGAAGTTGATGCGCAATATTAAATGAAGTCATTAAGAAGAAGCGCACTTGTATAATGTAAACGAACCTTGAGTGATTGCTCTCGTCCTTAGTAGATAAAAGGCATTTATAGGAGTTAATGCAAGTAGGTAGAATTAAATTCTAGATTAGACAGTTTTTAGAAGGAAAGAGGGAAACAGGATATAGACACCCTCATTGTGTATTGTAACATGATTGAAGCATGAACAGAGGAGAGAGAATAGGGAGAGAAGCAGAGAGCTGTGTAGCAGACTCCATGTACAAAAGTTCTGAATTTATATAAAGAAAGCTGTGATTCAGACTCATGGTGTTCACATATTCTCTGTGTTGCATCTTTGAATGTTATGTTCATGAATGGTTTATTCTTTCTATCATGCAGTTGCTTTTATGCTATGTATGAATGATTTCTTGTTGAATGTTTGAAATCTGAGAGAGGAAGAGTAAGGAGAATGAGTTTCAATTGTTTCTTTATCTGAGAAAGATTCCTGTAAGGAGTGCAATTGACTTGTCCACAAGGAGTGCGTCGACAAGGGGTTCAGAGGGTTGTCTCTGAAAGCTCAGGAGAGATATCTTTTGTTCTCATTTCCTCCGAGTGCAGCTAGGAACTGGAGTCGTGCAAGGTGTGTGCATGCTAAGGAGAGTCCCAGGGTTGCGAACCTGAGAAAAATATCGAAGGACTGCTACTATAGGTGTGCGCAGAGTCGAAGTACATAACACCTGAGAGTGGTTGGAGGTTGCCTCGAGGAGTATGTGCAAGGATCCTCTTTGAGGTTGAAGTTGTGAGAATATTAGGAGGAGGAAGGCCTTTGAAAGCATTGAAGGACATTGGAAGTTTATAGCATAAGTGGATAAGTCCAGGGAAGAGTCCTTGGTTTCATTTGTAGGAATCGTCAAAGGGAAGGGATCGACTTTCAGGAATCTATGGGGAGGATTAGCGAAATCCCACCAGCCGTCAGATCTACCAGAGAAGTGAGGAGATTACGGGTGCATCTGAAGTTCAAGCTCAGGAGATTGTGGACCATCGGATCTTCACATAGATACCCGTCATCCGTGGGATTGACCAAGAGTTGCATGAATATTAAGCTTCGTGAACGAGAGGAGGAAAGTTCTGACCTGAGGCATGGCCATTGGGATTTCATCATTTGTGAAATCGGGAGTCACGAGGACAAGTGATCAGGAATTTTCACAGTGAAAATCCTGGCATCAATCTGAGCCATCCATCTTGAGGAGACAGGTGGTGATAATCGAGCGTCTGTCGATATTTCGGGGACCAGGGTTTTAAGTTGACAAAGAAATTGTGTCATCGGGGCATCAAAAGTCTCGAAATCCCGAGGTTGAATCAGGACCGTCCATCTTGAGGGGACACATGGCGAAGATATAAGATCTAGGGAAAATTCCTGAAAGGGAAGACTCCATCGAAGTTTTAGGATTCGGAAAATTGGGAGTTATGTGAGCAAGATATCGGGAAAATCCATGTTGGAAACCCCGTAAATGATCGGAGCCGTCCATCAGTTGGGACACATGGGAGAGATCAGAAGCCCATCGGCATTTCGGTCATCGGGACTCACATAGGTAAGTGTTTTGGTTTTTAAATTGGTGAAACCCGAGGTTCAATTTGAACCGTCCATCCACTTGGGACGCGTGTCGAAAGTTCAAAGAAAGTCAGGGATCGACATTTCGTGAGTTCTGGGGACAAGGAGAACTTGCAATTCGGAATCGCGAAGTCCGATTTTCCGAAAAGAGGAGAGTTTCGTGTGGGACCCAGCTGATGTCATCTCGTCATAATGAGGCATCGGGAATTTCCATGGTGAAAACCCCGAAGCGGCGAGGACCGTCCATGCTTGAGGACGTGTGGCCGAGATCGAAGCTTTCGGGAAATTTCTTGAAAGGAAAATTCATCAATCGGAAAATCAAGAATCGGGAAATCGGGGATTCCGTGGATAAGAGGTTTAATACATTTCGACCTTCGAAACCCCGAACCCCGATAAGAGGTATGACTGCGGTCATATAAGAGGAGGTCGCGTGGACTAGGGGCATAACCAGGAGGGGCTAAATAAAAAAGGAAGCGCATTGGGATATCGGAGATCGGGAATTCAAGGAAGCAAGGGTTTGTGACATCGAGGATTGGAAAACCCTGAAACCCGATTGTGACTTTCTGTCGTGAATGGAGAAGGGATCGGGCCTAAAGGCTGTAAGGTGCCAAAAAAGGCCCATGGGTCAAATTTAAATAAATATTCCAGGAGAGAATTGAAGGAGCCACTTCAGCTCAAGGGTGAACTTTGAACGATCCTTAAAGACCGGGAAGTCAGCGCAGAGGCCTTTTGCCAAGGCAAGGGGTGAGGCTGCGTCAGTTTTGGTATCAGAGCACCAGAAAGGTTCTTTGATTTGTATAGAAGAGAAGGAGAAAATTCATCATGCCGCCTAGAAGAAGAGATAGACAATCACCCAATCCCAAAGAGGAGAGGGAAATGCCTAGAAGAAGAGGTAGGCGGATGCAAAATCCAGAGATGGAAAGAGAGATGCGTGATCTATGAGCCAGACTCGAAGACATGGAGACAACGCAAAGACGCACAGTCAGTGCTGGGGATCTAAGTGATTTCGAAAGTGAGATTGAGGCTGAACATGAAGAAGAAGTTGCAGCCTAAGATGCATCAAACGAACGTTTGATCAGAGCTATTGCAAGAATGGGTGCAAGAGTGAAAATGGACATTCCATTTTATGAGGGAAACTTGGATGCAGAGGAGATTCTAGACTGGATTAGAGCTCTGGACACATACTTTGACTATGAAGATGTCGAGGAAGACAAGAAGGTCAAGCATGCTGTCACAAGATTAAAAGGACATGCAACATTGTGGTGGGATGAACTACAAGCGGATAAACGTTGCAAGGGAAAGCAGAAAATCAAGAGCTGGGACAGGATGATTGCAAAGATAAAGGACAAATTCATCCCGAGGGATTACCAGATTACTCTATTCAGGAGGATGCAGAACCTGAGACATAAGTTGATGACAGTGAAGGAATACACTGAGGAATTCTACAGGCTGAACATCAGGGCAGGTCATTGGGAAAGCGATGATGAGAAAGTTGCTAGATACATGAATGGCTTGAGGTATGACATTCAGGATGAGATGAGCATGGTTACCATCTGAACGGTGGAAGATGCTTATCAGATGGCTCTGAAGGCTGAAGAGAAGCTGAGCCAAAAGCAGGGTCAGAGAGGCCGAGGCAGAAGTCATGCCAGGGGAAAATTAGTTTCCCAAGATAAAAATCAGAAGCCCAAGGAAGACTGGAAAAAACCTCAAACTCGAACAGAGAGGGCTGGAAGTTCACAGAGACGACAACATACTGAGCAGAAAGGAGGGTATGCTGATATTAATACTTTTTCTCATACTAGAGGTAGAGGAAGAGGTGGAGTGATAAAATGCTTCACATGTGGAAAGAATGGGAACAAGTCTTATGAGTGTCCTGATAAAAAGAAAGAGGGTGGAGAGACTCACATCGCCGAAGCACAGGGGCGAAATGTTGAGGCAGAGGACGCTGAAGGTGGAAGATCGTTGATGATGCGAAAGGTTCTTTTGGCACTCGAGAAGAAAGTGGAGAGTTCAGTCTAGAGAAATAGACTTTTTCGGACTGCTTGCAAAACCAAGGACAGGGTATGCAAGGTCATTGTGGACAGTGGAAGCACAGATAATCTCATTTCTATGGAGATGGTAGAAAAGATGGAGCTGGAGACGATTGAACATCCAAGTCCATATAAAGTTTCATGGCTACAAAAGGGACATCAGGTAAATGTCACTAAACAATGTTTAGTTGAGTTTAAGATAGGAGGATATAATGATAAGATATTATGTGATGTTATTCCTATGGATGTTTGTCATTTATTGTTGGGTAGACCATGGCAATATGATAGAAATGTGATTCACGACGGGAAGATGAACACATACACCCTAGAAAAGAATGGGAGAACTCATATGTTGATTCCAATCAAAGATAAGGAAGTGAAACCGGAAGTAAGCAACACAGTACTTCTCATGAGTGGGAAAGAACTTCTTATAGAGGTTAAGAAGAAGGAGGATCCACAGTTCATTGTGGTCAAAAAGCCTAGAATTGTTTTGACTAGCACAAGAGTGGATGATTTACCAGAAGAAATTCAGGAACTGCTGGAAGAGTTTGCTGATATAGTAGTGGACGAATTACCTCGTTCGTTGCCACCGATCAGAAGTGTGAGTCATCATATTGATCTCATACCAGGAGCTAGTTTACCAAATAAAGTCGCATACAGATTGACGTCGCAAGAGAATGAAGAGGTCAAGAGGCAAGTCCAGGAATTGTTGGACAAAGGTTTGGTCAGGGAAAGCTTGAGTCCATGTGTTGTTCCAACAATACTCAGTCCGAAGAAAGACAGAGGCTGGAGGATGTGTACTGAATCAAGATCCATTAACAAGATAACCATCAGGTACAGATTTTCATTGCCGAGGATGGATGATCCGATGGATTGCTTGAGTGGAGAAAAATAGTTTTCAAAGATTGATTTGAAAAGTGGTTATCATCAAATCCGCATGAGAGAAGGTGATGAATGGAAGACAACACTCAAAACAAATGAAGGGTTGTATGGATGGATTGTTATGCTGTTTGGCTTAACAAATGCACCAAGTACCTTCGTGAGTTTGATGAACGAAGTCCTGAAGGAGTTCATCGGGAAATTTGTCATTGTGTATTTAGATGACATACTGGTTTTCAGTAAAACAGTAGTGGAGCATTTGAAACATTTGGCTACAGTGATGAAGAGATTACAACAAGAGAAGTTACTCATAAACATAAAGAAATCCTCATTCATGAAGACATAACTCATTTACTTGGGATTTGTTATTTCTGTAGACAAATTGAGGATGGATCCAGATAAGGTGGAAGTGATCAAGAATTGGCCATCACCGAAGAACATAATTGAGGTGAGAAGTTTTCACGGGTTAGCTAGTTTCTACCGGAAGTTCATCAGGAATTTCAGTGGAATTAGTGCAGCAATGATGGATACAGTGAAGAAAAGACATAAATCTTTTCACTGGACAAAAGAAGCTGAGAAGAGTTTTAACCTGTTGAAGAGGAAAATTACGGAACAACCAATTCTGGTGTTGCCTAATTTTCAAAAGACATTTCAAGTGAAGTGCGATGCAAGTGGATTTGTGATAGGGGAAGTCTTGAGTCAAGAAGACAGGCCAATAGCATACTTCAGCGAGAAGCTGAATGAAGCGAAAATGAAATACTCCACTTATGATAAGGAGTTTTATGCTATTATACAGGCATTAAAGAAATGGAGGCATTATTTGATTCCCAAAGAGTTTGTCTTATATAGTGACAATCATGCACTGCAGTTTGTGACTCAATAGGAAAAGTTGAATCAGAGACATGTAAAATGGGTTGAATATATGAAGAATTTCACTTTTGTGATTAAACACATTTCTGGTACTGCTAACAAAGTTGTTTATGCTTTGAGCAGGAAGTGTTTGATGTTGCAGGAGTTCAAAGTCAAGACGTTGGGTTTTGATGATCTCAGGGACATGTACGCAGATGATCCATATTTTCAGGAGGCATATGAAGCAGCTGAGAATCCAGTTCTCAGAGATAGACGCCAATGGGAAGAATACATGATCCAGGAAGGATTGTTATTTAAGGGAAATCAACTTTGTATTCCAAAGTGCTCCATGAGGGAGAATATGCTAAAGGAGAAACATAGTGGAGGATTGGGCAGACATTTCGGTCATGAAAAAACATTCGCAAAGCTGAATGAGTCGTATTTTTGGCTGGGAATGTGAGCAGATGTCAAGAGATTCGTGGACAGATGCAAAATTTGCCAGCATTCGAAGGGAAGGAGACAGAATGCAGGATTTTATCAACCATTGCCCATACCTGAGAGGTCGTGGGATGCAATTAGCGTGGATTTCATATTGGGATTGCCAAGAACGCAAAGAGGTTTTGATTCAATCTTTGTGGTGGTGGATAGATTTTCCAAGATGGCACACTTCATTACATGTCAGAAAACCAGTGACGCAACTCACATCGCGAACCTGTTTTTCAAAGAGGTCATTCGACTTCATGGTTTTCCAAGGAGCATAGTTTCGGATAGAGATACGAAGTTCATAGGGAATTTCTGGAGGAAATTATGGAAGAAGTTGGGAACTAACTTGTCATTTAGTTCAGCTTATCATCCTCAGATGGATGGACAGACAGAAGTGGTGAACAAAAGTCTGGGAGACTTGCTGAGAAGCCTGGTGACAGAACACCACAGCCAGTGGGACAACATATTACCACAGACAGAGTTTGTGTTTAATGACTCAGTAAACAGAAGCACAGGGCAAATTCCATTTCAGGTTGTCTATGGCATGCAGCTGAGAGGAATTTCTGAATTAAGGGATTCAAAACAGACTGCGACTAGAAGTGCTAGTGCAGAAGATTTTGCAGAAGCATTGAAGGAACTTCACAACCAGGTGAAGGAGAATTTGCAGAATTCAAGCAAGGAGTATAAGCGTAGAGTAGATCAACACCGGAGACAAATTCAGTTTGAGGTAGGTGATTTGATTCTAGCACATTTGAGAAAAGAAAGGTTCCCGAGAGGAACATATAACAAACTGAAGATGAAGAAAATCGGACCATGTAGGGTCTTGAATAAATTTGGGGACAATGCTTATGAGATCGAATTACCCGATGGGATCAGAATTTCTCCAATATTCAATGTCTCATATTTGTACACATACAAAGCTGAGGAAGTAGGAACAAGTGATGAACAGTCATAGGTTCAGTGGCAAAAGCATATGCCAGTTGCAGAGAATCCACAAATGGAAAGCATACTAGACAAAAGAATTGGCAAGAAGACCAGAAGGAAAGAATACTTTGAATATTTGGTCAAGTGGAAAGGCCATCTAGTTGAAGATGCCAGCTGGGAGAATGAAGCAGAGATTCAGAAGCATGGACAAACTGTGCATGAGCTCATGGACAGGAGGCCATGAAAGCTTTCAAGCGAGGGAGTATGATGCAGGAGCATCATCGACATCAAGTGAACCAGCGCGGAAGCAAAAGACAGTTGGACAAGCCAACGCAAATTTTGAAATTTCTTTGAAGTTGATGCGCAATCTTAAATGAAGTCATTAAGAAGAAATGCACTTGTATAATGTAAATGGACCTTGAGCGATTTCTCTCATCCTTAGTAGATAGAAGGAATTTATAGGATTTAATGCAAGTAGGTAGAATTAAATTCTAGATTAGACAATTTTTAGAAGGAAAGAGGGAAACAAGATATAGACACCCTCATTGTGTATTGTAACATGATTGAAGCATGAACAGAGGAGAGATCATAGGGAGAGAAGTAGAGAGCTGTGTAGCAGACTCCATGTACAAAAGTTCTGAATTTATATAAAGAAAGTTGTGATTCAGACTCATGGTGTTCACATATTCTCTGTGTATGCATATTTGAATGTTATGTTCATGAATGGTTTATTCTTTCTATCATGCAGATGCTTTTATGCTATGTATGAATGATTTCTTTTTGAATGTTTGAAATCTGAGAGAGGAAGAGTAAGGAGAATGATTTTCAATTGCTTCTCTATCTGAGAAAGATTCCTGCAAGGAGTAAAGTTGAATTGTCCGCAAGGAGTGCGTCGATAAGGGGTTCAGAGGGTTGTCTTTGAAAGCTCAGGAGAGATAGATTTTGTTCTCATTTCCTCCGAGTGCAGCTAGGAACTGGAGTTGTGCAAGGTGTGCATAGGCTAAGGAGAGTCCCAGGGTTGCGAACCTGAGAAAAATATCCAAGGATTGCTGCTGCAGGTGTGCGCAGAGTCGAAGTACATAACACCTGAGAGTGGTTGGAGGTCGCCTCGAGGAGTACGTGCAAGGATCCTCTTTGAGGTTGAAGTTGTGAGAAGCTTAGGAGGAGTAAGGCCTTTGAAAGCATTGAAGGGCATCGAAAGTTTGTAGCGTAAGTGGATAAGTCCAGGAAAGAGTCCTTGGTTTCATTCACAGGAATCGTCAAAGGGACGAGATTGACGGTCGGGAATCTATGGGGAGGATTAGAGAAATCCCGCTAGCCGTCAGATCTGCCAGAGAAGCGAGGAGATTACGGGTGCATCCGGAGTTCAAGCTCAGGAGATTGTGGACCGCCAGATCTTCACATAGATACTCGTTAGCCATGGGATTGACCAGGAGTTGCATGAAGATTAAGCTTCGTGAATGGGAGGAGGAAAGTTTCAACCTGAGGTGTGGCCATCGGGATTTCAGGATTCGTGAAATTGGGAGTCACGAGGACGAGTGATCGGGAATTTTCACAGTGAAAATCCCGTCATCAATCTGAGTTGTCCATCTTGAGGAGACAGGTGGCGATAATCGAGCGCCCGTTGGTATTTTGGCGACCAGGGTTTTAAGTTGACAAAGAAAATGTGTCATCGGGGCATCAAAATTATCGAAATCCCGAGGTTTAATCAGGACCGTCCATCTTGAGGGGACACGTGGAGAAGATATAAGATCTCGGGAAAAGTCTCGAAAGGGAAGACTCCATAGGAGTTTTGAGATTCGGAAAATCGGGAGTTCTGTGAGCAAGAGATAGGGAAAATCGATGTTGGAAACCCCGTAAACGATCGGAGCCATCCATCAGTTGGGACACGTGGGAAAGATCGGAAGCCCATCGATATTTCGTTCATCGGGACTCACATAGGTAAGTGTTTTGGTTTTGAAATTGGCGAAACCTAAGGTTCAATATGAACCGTCCATCCACTTGGGAAACGTGTCGAAAGTTCGAATAAAGTCGTGGATCGACATTTCGTGAGTTCTGGGGACAAGGAGAACTTGCAATTCAGAATCACGAAGTCCAATTTTCTGAAAAGAGGAGAGTTTCATGTGGGACCTAGCTGATGTCATCTCGTCATAACGAGGCATCGAGAATTTCCACGGTGAAAACCTCGAAGCAACGAGGACCGTCCATCTTTGAGGATGCGTGGCCAAGATCGAAGCTTTCGGGAAATTTCCCGAAAGGAAAAGTCATCAATCGGAAAATCAAGAATCGGGAAATCGGGGATTTCGTGGACAAGAGGTTTAATATATTTCGATCTTCAAAACCCCAAACCCCGATAAGAGGTATGACTATGGTCATATAAGAGGAGGTCGCTTGGAGTAGGGGCATAGCCAGGAGGGGCTAAAGAAAAAAGGAAGCGCATCGGGATATCGGAGATCGGGAATTCAAGGAAGAAAGGGTTTGTGACATCAGGGATTGGAAAACCCTGAAACCCGATTGTGACTTTCTATCGTGAACGGAGAAGGGATTGGGCCTAAAGGCTGTAAGGTGCCGAAAAAGGCCTGTGGGTCAAATTTAAATAAAGATTCCAGGAGAGAATCGAAGGAGCAACTCGGGTTCGAGGGTGAACTTTGAACGATCCTTAAAGATCGGGAGGTCAGTGCAGAGGCCTTTTGCTGAGGCAAGGGGTGAGGTTGCATCAACTTGGAGGGATATTCTAGCAGCAGAACTGGTTCTCATTCCTGAAGAAAACAAAAGAAGCGAAAACTTTCCAAGAATCATAGTCTCGAAGAGTTCAAGAAGGCCAAACCAACCTCCTTCGACGGTGAAATAAAGAAGGGAGAGGAAGCAGAGGCCTGGCTGCTTGGACTAAAGAAGTATTTCAGAGTCCATGACTTCTCAAAAAACTTGAATGCCCGAGTAGCCACCTTTAACTTGAATGGAAAGGCTTCCATTTGGTGGGAATACCTTAAGAATGTAAAAGGGATTCATGAAGAAGACCTATCTTGGGAACGGTTTGAGAAATACTTCAGGAAGAAATATCTGTCGGAAAAATACTTCGATGAAAAGACTAAAGAATTCTACGAACTCAAGCTAGGGCAACTCACCATAGAGGAATATGTCAGCAGATTCCTCAAGTTGTTGAGGTATGTACCCTACATAAAAGCAGAAAAGGCAAAGGTGCAACGATTCATCAGTGGACTATGTAAGGACTATTAGAACATGATTGAAATTGATGAACCAAAGACCCTAGAAGATACTATCCGAAAGGAAAGATATTGTTATGAACAACTTGGGCATCGAATAGGACCTCGCAAAGGCAGGAAGCAGAAGAATAGTTTGGATTCCAGAAAAAGGGGTTTAAATTCCCAAGATTCAAGGACTATAAAAATAACTCAAGGATGAGCTTCCTAGCCCGAAGTGTACACCAGCATAACTTTCCCTCCTTGAGCGGAAATAAACTTTCTAGATCTGCCCCAGTAAAGACTGATAACCCAAAGAGAGAACCTTTGAAATGTTGGGGTTGTGGAGAAGAACATCTACTGAGGGACTGCCCGCACTGACACCAGAACAGCCAGAGAATTTACAATGTTCAAGAAGCTACCACCATCAATGATGTGGCCAGGAGTGTGCCACAAATTTATGTAGCCTTGGATAATAACCAAGCTGACCACCAAGCTTCAGTGGTGGAAATCGAAGGTATGATCACCAACCATCTAGTGTCTATTCTGATTGACCATGGTTCAAATTTGAGTTATATAGCCCCTAAGGCTATTGATAAATGTAAACTACAGCCACATAAAAATGCCAAGCCATGGTTGGTACAATTAGCCACTGGCACCAAAAGAAGGGAAGCAGAGGTCATACCATCCTGCCAATTCATCATGGGCAAATTCCCCACCCAAGCAACCCTTAACATATTACCCCTGGGATCGTATGATCTGTTGATTGGTATGGACTGGCTAGCCACCCATAAAGCTAAACTAGACTATTACCATAAAACCTTGGAATGTGTAAGTGAAGAAGGAAGAAGAATAACCCTTCAAGGGATCCAAAAACCTATCTCGGTGAGACAAATATCAACTCTTCAAATGAGAAAGTATTGCAGAAAAGGATGTCCACTATATGCAATACAAGTGTTGAAAACAACTGAAGGTGACAAACCAAGCCTCGAAGACCACCCCACACTGAGAAAATACAAGGATGTATTTCCGGAAGAGGTATCGGGTCTACCTCCGAGAAGGGACATCGACTTCTCAATAGAACTTGCACCAGGATCGGTGCCAGTGTCTAGGACACCCTACAGGATGAGCACACCTGATCTAGTTGAGCTTAAACTACAACTGAAAGAAATGATGGACAGAGGCTATATCCAGCCCAACATGTCTCCATGGGGAGCACCAGTACTGTTTGTGAAAAAGAAAGATGGTACCCTCTGACTGTGTATAGATTATAGACAACTCAATAAGGTAACCATTAAGAACAAGTACCCCTTACCCAAGATCGATGACTTGTTCAATCAATTGGGAGGTGCTTCTATCTTCTCGAAGATTGACTTGAGATCTGGATACCATCAAGTCCGAATCAAGGGCTAATAAATCCACAAAACTGCCTTCATGACGAGATATGGTCACTATGAGTTTGTGGTAGTACTATTCAGATTGACCAATGCCCCTGCCACTTTTATGTGCTTGATGAACAATGTGCTTAGCAAATTCCTGGACAAATTTGTATTGGTTTTTATAGACGATATATTAATTTACTCCAAGAATAGAGAGGAACATGAGGAACATCTTAGGCTTGTACTTCAAGTGCTAAGAGAACATCAGCTCTATGCCAAATTTAGCAAGTGTGCCTTTTTCCAGAAGCAAATACATTACTTGGGCCATGTCCTATCTGAAGAAGGGGTAGCAGTAGACTCCAATAAGATTAGGTCTATCATGGAATGGCCTACTGTGAAGGACATTTTAGATATCAGATCCTTTATGGGCTTGGAAGGATACTATAGGAGATTTATAAAAGGATTCTCCAAGATTGGGTGTCCAATCACTACCCTCCATAAGAAGGGGAAAAAATTCACGTGGACACAAAAATGTGAAGAAAGATTTCAAACCCTGAAACATCTACTGACCCACGCACCCATGCTGAAGATCATCAATTCTTAAGCTGACTTCCTCGTATGCACAGATGTATGTAAGGAAGGGCTCGGAGGAGTCCTTATGCAGGGAGGAAGTGTGGTCTGCTATGAATCTAGAAAATTGAATGAGCACGAAGTCAACTATGTGACCTGTTGTCGCAAGAGTTGACTCTAGGTTGTAATAAAGCCAAGCCTTAGCACATTTTAAATGAAATAAAATTTGTTGATTGATCAGTCATAAGAGACTTCTAGAAATAGGTCATAAATAGGCCCTTCACTCATTTATAGATCAGAAATGAAGAGGCATGGCATCGTTTGTCTAATTGATTTAATAAAGAAGATGGATAGAGGATAGAAGATAAAGAAGACTAAAACAAAGAGTTAGGTATTTAATTCTGATAGGTATAATCTTTATTTCAATGGAAGGAATAACACCAAACTTCAAATATCTAAACACGGGTCTTGTCTTACTCATAGCAAGACAGAGGAAAAGCTATGAACAAATAAAACTTGTAAATAAGGCAAAACAATCAAGATGTAGGTCTTGTTCTACTCACAACAAAACAGAGGAAAAACTGCACTTTAAGGAATTCTTTAAATTAGCTATAGTAGAAGTATCACTGAATTGTAACCATTACAAGCTGAATTAATGAAAGGGAGGAAGAAAGAGAAGTGATGAAAACTTCAAAAACAATAAAATAGGAAGAAGACAGAATTAGACAGTGACAAGGTGTAGAATCTCTTGGAATTTTGTTCTATATTTGCTGAAAAGGAATGCATTACAAACCCATCCTCCAAAAGGCTCTCGGGTTGTTCCCCCCTCCTTTTTCTCTTCAAGAAGATACAATAATATATGTCTTCTTCCCCCTTTCGAATAACTCAAAAACGACTTGGATTCCAAAAGAAATACCTCTAGAAATGAACATGCATTCCATGTAGGTATTGAGGTCGAAATCCTCTCAAAAGATAACAACAGTTACCATCAAATTCAGAAACTTTCTGCCATAGAAAATGGACCAAACTACTGAAACCTGGGGCTGCGGTTATGATTTTGTATCTCTCGAATCGTGATAGATATGTGTAAAATTAATGAGTTTTTTGTTCATCTATTTTTTCTGACCAAAAACCTCTCTTGGTTTCTTGAGATCCATTTCCATTTTCCCCAGATCTGCCTTTCAAAAACATGTGTCAAACGGAGAAATTCCGAGATACCAAAATTAAGGCTCGGAGATGGATTCGATTCTCCCAATATGTGACACATGTATGAAATATGAGGGAGTTTATTGATCTCTGATGTGTTAGGCACAAAAACCTCTGACCGATTCTCAAAATGATATTCGAGTCGCTCAGAGTCATCATTTGAAAATGATGACTCAGCATAGTAAAAAACGCCACATTTCTAAAAACGAACCTCATCTTTCGGGGGACTTTTGACTGCCTTTCCAAGATCCAAATGAACTTCTGAATGCACCAATGGAAATATTTGGATCTTTATATGTCAATTGACCATTTGAGCGCACAAAATGGCCTCTCCATGGTTGAGAAAACGGATTTTTTGCTGAGGCAGTTTATCCACTAAAAAAACTCTGCGATTCAGCAGCTAACAAGCCGAAAATAGGGGTCTCTTAGCCACCGAAAGTCCTAGCTTTCGGCGGCTAACATTGCAATTTTGGAGCGCCGTAAGCCACCGAAAGTCCCGAAACCCGACTTTGGGATTTCGGGTTTTGGAACAATGGTTAAACTTTTTACGTGGGCCGAACCTCCGATGGTCGAAACCCCGAAATGGTGACGTGGCATTTGTGTGAAACATTATTATAGTGATTTTATTTCTATTTATTGCATTTTTTTCGTGCCTCCTCGTGATCTCTTCCTCCATGTGGCTTGATGCATGATGCTTGAATGCTTGGTCTCAGCCGATACACTTTCGACAGCTAAGGGCATATGAAACTTGAGATTTAAGCTACCGAAAGTCTGCACTTTCGGTAGCTAAACACTATAAATTTTTTCCTCCTAAGCTACCAAAAGCCAAAATTTCAATATTTGTTCCAACATAGGCTCCATCTAGGGATGGTTCTTTCCTATAAAGCACCAAGAATAGTAGACCACGTGCCTTCATCCACTGGGCGACCCGAAATCATCTGTATCAAACTCTAAACCCTGTCACTTTGCTTGCATTTTTTCGGAATGAAAAACCACTTATTCATCCATTGGTCTATGGAATCATAATGCATTAAAACAAAACCATATTGGATTCAAAACTGAGCTGAAAATATATTGAAAACCACCGTTATAATCTAATTCTCAAAGTCAAGCTTATTTATATACATCACCTACTCTAACTACTAAAAAATTCCCACTGAATCAAATGATACGAAAATGCCAGTGAAGCCAATCCAATAATTGTCTATTTATTTGAAATTTTCTCACACTTTCTTTGAGAAAGCTGAAAAAGGAAACTGACAACTCCCATCTGACCTATTGGTGATCATGAATTTTCAAACCTTTCATCGATTCTTGTGACAAAATATCCATGGCATAGCATACTCCTCCATTAAATGAATGTAAAAGGTCAGCAAAAGGATCATGAAAAAATGCATGGTCTTGAGGTTTTAAAACATCCAGGACTACTCTATGTTCTGATTTATAATGATCAGGATCATTCTCGAAGAGAATATCTAAGCACCCTTCAAGATCATCTGCAATGGCATCTCCATAATCATGGCACAGTCTTGTCTGAAGACCCTCATCCCTCCATGAAAAATATGCAGCAAGTTGTTCTATAGAAATGATGAAATAATCATCACTATACTCATCATATTTAGGTTCAGCAGATAACTCAAGAGGGTCATCAGTCAGACAAAAACTCGGGACGTCAACTGTGGATCTCTCAAGAAAAGGACACTTTGTTACTATCTTTGGCATACTGTTTATTTCAGAATCATACTTCTGCAAATCACAATCTAAAGCATTTTTGAACAACAAACTTTCTTCAGGATCATTAAACATGGCAACCATATCTTTTTCATGAAACAAAGCAGAGTCTAAAATCTGATCTCCTGGCAGGAAATCATCATAAATAGGTTCACTAACTTCCTGTAAAGTTCCATGAAATACATGACTGTCATCATTTAAAAACAGATTTACATTTTCAGAAATGGAAGAAGTTTGACACTCATATCCAGGACTGTGTGAAAGCTGCAAATCTTTGTGATTAGGGGCTGCAACATAGTTGTGCAGGAGAAGATCTATTTCTTCTTCAATCAAAGGAGGAGGTGGTCTCTGTATTTTCTGGATAAAACAACAATCATTCCTTTCTATCTCCTTTGCAGGTTGACCGTGATGTTGAATATCTTCTTCTTGCGTATGTTCACAAGATCCAACTTCTATGTGAGACAACTCTTCCTCATACTAATCATCTTCATCAACTTGAGAAATTTTTATTTTTTCTTCCTCCTCTTCAAGAGGATTTGTATGATCTTTTTGTCTTATGAATCCTATATTACAACAATCTTCAAAAAGGATTTCAGCTGAATATATCCTCTTACAATGTTGATGAAAAAGTGTGTGAAAATATCTCAATGAAGGAATAATGGAATGAGGTAAAGATTTATACCAGAGTCTAAAATCTTTTTCCAATGAAAACATAAACAATTTTATGAGGACATCTTCATGATGTACATTTAATTCCTCCATGAGCTTGGGGAATTGAAACAAGTGTCGAGCAGGATTGTCATCCTCATATTCTCCAAATTTAGGAAGGACATATTCCCAAATTATAATGTCTGGAGCAGTGTTTGGAAAGCCATAATTATTTGTAAAGTACAGAGGAGAAAACCTTGTGGCAATTCAAGCACTGAACGAATTCGACATTTGAGACTAGTGGAGTTGCCAAAAAAATCATGTAGAGTCTACGAACCAAGGATTCGCCAGGTGAATGATCACAGCCAATCGAATGTCTATCCCTTGTTCACCATCAAGAGATAGATATGAACTTTGTCGTATCCTAGGGAAGATAACTTTGTCCTCCGTCCCCGACAACAGTGCCAGAAAATGTTGTCGCAAGAGTTGACTCTAGGCTGTAATAGAGCCAAGCCTTAGCACATTTTAAATGAAATTGATTGATCATTCATAAGAGATTTCTAGAACTAGGTCAGAAACAGGCCCTTCACTCATTTATAGATCAGAAACAAAGAGGCATGACATCGTTTGTCTAATTGATTTAATAAATAATATGGATAGAGGATAGGAGATAAAGAAGACTGAAACAAAGAGTTAGGTATTTAATTATGATAGGTCTAATCTTTATTTCAATGGAAGAAATAACACCAAACTTCAAATATCTGAACACAGGTCTTGTCTTACTCATAGCAAGATAGAGGAAAATCTATGAACAAATAAAACTTGTAAATACGGCAAAACAATTAAGATGCAGGTCTTGTTCTACTCACGACAAAACAGAGGAAAAACTGCACTTTAAGGAATGCTTTAAATTAGCTACAACAGAAGTATCATTGAATTGTAACCATTAAAAGATGAATTAATGAATGGGAGGAATAAAGAGAAGTGATGAAAACTTCAGAAACAATAACACAGGAAGAAGACAAAATTAGACAGTGACAAGGTGTAGAATCTCTTGGCATTCTATTCTATATTTGCTGAAAAGGAATGCATTGCAAACCCAACCTCCAAAAGGCTCTCGGGTTGTTCCCCCCTCCTTTCTTTTCTTCAAGAAGATACAATAATATATGTCTTCTGCCCCCTTTCGAATAACTGAAAAACAATTTGGATTCCAAAATAAATACCTCTAGAAATGAACAGGCATTTCATGTAGGTATTGAGGTCGAAATCCTCTCAAAAGATAACAACAGTTACCATCAAATTCAAAAACGTTCTACCATAGAAAATGGGCCAAACTGTTGAAACCTGGGGCTTCGGTTATGGTTCTATATCTCTCGAATCGTGACAGCTGTGTATAAAATTAAAGATTTTTTTGTTCATCTATTTTTTATGACCAAAAACCTCTCTCGGTTTCCTGAGATCCATTTCCATTTCCCCCAGATCTACCTTTCAAAAACATGTGTCAAACGGAGAAATTCCGAGATCCAAAAATTAAGGATCGGAGATGGATTTGATTCTCCCAATCTGTGACACCTGTAGTAAAAATGAGGGAGGTTATTGATCTCTGATGTGTTAGGCACAAAAAACTCTAACCATTTCTCAAAATGATATTCGAGTCGCTCAGAATCATCATTTGAAAATGATGACTCAGCATAGTAAAAAATGCCACATTTCTGAAAATGAACCTCATATTTCGGGGGAATTTTGACTGCCTTCGCAAGATCCAAATGAACTTATGAATGCACAAATGGAAATATTAGTATCTTTATATGTCTATCGACCATTTGAGCATGCAAAATGGCCTCTCCATGACTGAGAAAACTAATTTTTTGCTGAGGCAGTTTATCCACTAAAACAAATCTGTGATTCAGCAGCTAACAAGCCAAAAGCAAGGGTCTCTTAGACACCGAAAGTTCTGGATTTTGGTGGATAACATTTCTATTTTGGAGCGTCTTAAGCCACCAAAAGTCCCAAAACCCGATTTTGGGATTTTGGGATTTCGGGTTTCGGAACAATGGTTAAACGTTTTACGTGGGTCGAACCTCCGATGGTCGAAACCCCAAAATGGTGACGTGGCATTTGTGTGAAACCTTATTATAGTGATTTTATTTCTGTTTATTTCATTTTTTTCGTGCTTCCTCATGATCTCTTCCTCCATGTGGCTTGATGTGTGATGCTTGAATGCTTGGTCTCGGCCGATACACTTTTGGCAGCTAAGGGCATATGAAACCTGAGATTTAAGCTATCGAAAGTCTGCACTTTCAGTAGCTAAACACTATAAAATTTTCCTCCTAAGCTACCGAAAGCCAAAATTTCAATATTTGTTCCAACATGACCCATGATCTAGAGCTAGCCACCATAGTGAATGGCTTGAAAATGTGGAGGCATTACCTCCTAGGAAAACAATTTGTACTTATGACAGACCACTGTGGATTGAGATATCTGTTTGACCAACCAAAGCTCAATGCCAGACAAGCTAGGTGGATGACCCTCCTCAATGAGTTTGATTTTGAAATCAAACATATTAAGGGAAAGGAAAATAGGGTGGCTGATGCCCTTAGAAGAAGCATGAAAAAAATTCACCTAGCAGCGGTAAGGACCTGCAAGACGAATGTCAAGGAAAGAGTCAGAAATGCACAAGAGACAGACACATTCTTCCAAACCGTGACCTCGTAACTGCAGCAAGAACCCACAGGGATAAAATATGGAGGCTACCAGATGATGGAAGGAGATCTGCTCACTTACAAAAAAATATTGTATATCCCAGATTGTGATGACTTGAAGAGGTTCATAATGGATGAATTGCACAAAAGACCCTACACTGGTCATCCAGGATACCAGAAGATGATCACGGCCACTAGGAAACAATTCTATTGGCATGGATTGAAGAAAGACATAGCTGAGTACTTAGCCAAATGCCTAGAATTTCAATAGGTTAAAGTAGAACACCGACACCCAACAGGATTGGTACAACCTCTACCAATCCCAGAATGGAAATGGGAAACCATCTCCATGGATTTCATCACTAGATTACCAACCTCGACCAAATAAAATGACGCCATCATGGTAGAGGTGGATAAATTGAGAAATTCCACTCATTTTATCCCCATCAAGTCGACTTATAAGGAAATAGACATTGCCAATGTATTCATGAAGGAGATATTCAGATTGCATGGTATGCCGAAAGAGATCGTGTCTGACAGAGACATGAAATTTAATTCCAACTTTTGGAAATCACTGATGGCTGGTTTGGAGACCAAGTTACTATTTAGCACACCCTATCACCCTCAAACCAATGGACATATGGAAAGGGTGAACCAAATATTAGAAGACATGCTCAGGATGCATGTAATGCATCAACCCCAAAAGTGGGAATATTTCCTGCCACTGGTGGAATTCCCTTACAACAACGGCTACCAAGAATCCTTGAAGACAATCCCTTTTGAAGTCCTCTACAGTAGGCCGTGCAATACTCTAGTCAATTGGAGTAATCACATAAACAGATTTACTATTGGACCCGACATGTTGAAAGAAATGGAACAACAAGTGATTCAGATAAAACAAAATCTAAAGGTCGCTTAGAGCCGACAGAAAAGTTACGCCGACCAAAAGAGAACTCCAAGAGAGTTCAAGGCAGGAGACCACATATACCTCAGAGTTAGGCCCAAGAAAAGTTCCAAGATGGGAGCATGTGCCAAGTTGGCACCTCGATATTGTGGACCCTTTGAAGTTCTAGATAGAGTGGGACCTATAGCCTATAGGCTAGCACTTCCTCCCACAGTAAGAGCACATAATGTTTTCCATGTTTCATTACTGAAGAAATATGTACATGATTCTAATCATATAATTGACTGGTTTGTGATCCATGTGGAACCGGAGGGAGAATTCCTACCAGAACCTCAATGCATACTGGACAGAAAGGAAACCCCACTTAGTAACTAAACCATTGCACAGGTCAAGGTGCAATGGAAACATTTTGGCCCAGATGAGGCTACATGGGAAATGGAAGATGCCATGAAACGAGCATATCTGATTTTGTTTACTTCTATACTTACATGTTCTATTGATAGATAGAACATTGAGGATGATGTTCCTTTAAGGGGGAGGGAATTGTAACACCCTGTTTCCCCCAATCTGTAAAAATAACTATATTGGCCAAGAAATATGGCAAACTCCAAGATGTGAATGTGTGATTTGACGAACCCTATATAAAAGGGTCGATGAATGTAAATGATGTGTGAATATGTGTTGCATGACTTCTGGGAGGGGGATGTCCTGAAAAAGAGACCATGATGGCTGATGAAAGGTGGTGGAAGGCACCCGGAATGGTGGCGTTAACTTCCACCAAACCAATACCGTATTGATCTTTACTGGCTCAAAGACCAAAGATTCTCTCTGGCCCTGGAATGAATTACTTTCCAAGATGGTAGGTGGGGAGGATCCTAATGAGTTATTGAGGGGATGGAGGTGAATCGCCCATCCGTAGAAGCACTCAGACCTGACCACTCCGGGGGAATTCACACCACACGCGACCTTGCAGGACAAAGCAAGAAAGGAAGTGTGGGAGAGAGGGAGCGCACAACAGGAATCACAGAAGGAGAACCAAAGGAACTCCAGAAAACATAGGGAGTCTTGAGCAGAGGAGAAGGAGAGTAACCTTCATCCTTGACTTCCGACAAGTGGGAAGTAGGAGACTGAGTCTCAAAGCCTCGTGGTCTAGCTCGAGGGTGGCTAGTGGTAAATCCATTGGGATTCGTTGAGCCTACGGTTGGGTGGAAATGAGCACCCCTCTCAGCAGTTGTGCTACACCTGGTGTTTTCTGATAAGTATTTATGTCATGTATCTTAAATTGAATATTCCTAGAATGCATGCTCATGGTTGTACACTCATAAATGGTTTCTGTATAGAAGTGTTTTCCTGGTGTTTTGATTGGAAATGGTGGATGCATGCTTATACTTATATGACCATATTCAGTTCATATATATATATATATTGAACAAGTTCGAATTTCGAGTCCGTTCTCTGGAGATTTGTCCCATTTAATTAACTCATGCGACGCCCTAGTTGGATTTCCCCAAAGGCACCACCTTCTGGGAAAGTTCCCTCACCATACAGAGAGGACTAAGTTCCTTGAAAGGACCATCGGTTTAGTAGGCCCATGATTTTGTTTCATCCCTGTCACCGAAAGTGGCTTAGCGGGGATACCTCTCGACGTTTCGGCACCTGAAAATCCTAAGGGTCAGTGTCCTTGTATTTGTCAAACATGAAATACCGATGTGAGAAACCCCAAAATGATAGAGTGTGAATAGATTTTGATGTTTCAACGTTTTGGCACCCAGGAATCCTAAGGGTCAGTTTCCTTGTAGTCGCCAGACATGAAATCCCGATGTGAGAAAACCTAAAATGATAGAGCGTGAATAGAGTTTGGTGTTTCAGCGTTTTGGCACGCGGGATACCCAAGGGAAAACCTCTTGTCTTCGCATATCACGAAATCCTGACTTGCGAGACCACAAAATGANCACCACCTTCTGGGAAAGTTCCCTCACCATACAGAGAGGACTAAGTTCCTTGAAAGGACCATCGGTTTAGTAGGCCCATGATTTTGTTTCATCCCTGTCACCGAAAGTGGCTTAGCGGGGATACCTCTCGACGTTTCGGCACCCGAAAATCCTAAGGGTCAGTGTCCTTGTATTTGTCAAACATGAAATACCGATGTGAGAAACCCCAAAATGATAGAGTGTGAATAGATTTTGATGTTTCAACGTTTTGGCACCCAGGNTTTTAGAGTTTCGGCTCCTGGAAACTCAAGTGTGAGACCTCTTGTCCTCGCATATCGCGAAATCCTGACTTGTGAAACCCTGAAATGAATTTAGCATTAGATATATGTATATATCAGCATTTCGGAGTTTTGGCTCCTGAAGCCTCAAGTGTGAGACCTCTTGTCCTCGCATATCGCGAAATCCGGACTTGCGAAACCCCGAAATGAACTTAGCGTTAGATATATGTATATATCGGCGTTTCAGATTTTCAGCTCCTGGAAACTCAAGTGTGAGACCTCTTGTCCTCGCATATTGCAAAGTCCCGATAGGTGAAATCCCAAAGCGGCTTGGTGTGAATAGTATTCCGGGTTTCGTGGTTTGAAGAGTCGAAGAACTTGACTCCCTTGCATTTCGAACTCCCGGTTTCCAAAGTCCCGAAATGAGAAAGGTGCCTCTTGACTTAGCCCAGGGTCACAACCGATGGACACATGGAAGTGAATCCTATTCTTGGTGCGTGAGTTGTACACGATGGATTTTTAGCGAAAGAATCAGTGAATGGGTTTGGCGAAGGTCCCAATTGGAAGACCTAGCCTACGCTAGAACCTCGTAGGAATTCGGAAACTCTGTCCCTCGATAATGAAGGAGAAAGAAAAAGGCGAAAAATCTTAGTTCCCGTAGTGGGTATGTTACACCTCCATTGGTCTATTGCACTAACACATAGACATAATCAGAGAGAACTTGATCCATTGTGACACCTTCGGGGGGATCCTCTTCTGTTCCTTAGCGCTCTACTAGCTAGGCTACCTTTCCATATCCAACCTTCTAGTTTGTGCATTAACATTTTGGCGTTAAACTCCCCCCCTCCCGTTGTTCTTGCCATCAGTTTGTTGATTGATCAAATCATCAACATTAAAGAAGAGGCCATGTAGATATTTCCTTTTGTCAGAAAATTGTAAAAGGTTATGTTATTGAATGATTTTTAATTGTTAGGGCACACGATTTTCTGCTTTGCATCTAAGAAAATCATTTTGTTTCCCTCTCTTTGATAGTACACACAAATATCACTTTGTTGTTGATTTAAAATGGAAAGCACAAATGGAAATCACTTTATTAATTAATGAGGAAAATGAAAAGTTAGAAAAGGAAAAAGAGTCTCAGAAAAGGGTGAGCAGAGTCAATATAATTAATGTCTTTCTAACAGTGAGATAGTTAACAGTGACTTAGTTATAGTTATCGTGAGAAATATCCTTACATTTCCCTTATCTTTTCAATGTTTATCTTTAGCTATACTATAATATGAAGATATTTGGCCTAATGTTTCCTTCTCCCTCGATGGAGTGTAGGTACAACCAAATATGTATCTATCAGAACTATCATCTAGCTCGAGCGATGAAATTTCAAGAGGGACAAGGGAAAACATATCCAACACATGTAACAAGGAGAAATCAGCTAGAGGTGAAAAGGTCAGAAAAAAGTTTGGTAGGCGCATGAAATTATTTCTTGCTGAAGGAGGATCATGCTCTTATGATGATCAGATCATAGATGACATCGATGTTCCCTTGAGGTACAAACACCTACTGAAACAGTGGGTACCCAAGGAACTGCCAGAGTTGGACACCGACTTCTGTTTTAATGAGAGGATGGATCGCATTGCTCCGCCATCCATCCATGGCCTTGGTTTATTCTCCATGGACAACATAAAGGTAAAATATTGCAGATTGGTTGAATTGTTTGAGTATGTTGGGCCATGTTACACTTATGGAGTATGGCTGAGGCTGGTCCAATATTTTCCTAGTGTGCATAGATACACACTCGCCGCAAATTATATACAGCTGAAAGACAATAATAAAAATAAAGGAGTGACTATGTATATTGATGGAAGGCCAAAGGCATTGGGGAATATTGCAAGTCTTATCAACAGTACAAGGCTTGGGACGACAAGAAAGGAACCCAATTGCATTTTTGAGGAGCATGAAGGTAATAGAATATTTGTATGTGCAGTGAAAACAATAACGGTAGGCGAAGAGTTGTTGATCGATTACAATCTGAATCGAGTCAACCCAGGAATGTCTTCTTTTGCTATGGTACAAAACCCATTATACCCAAACTTAAAAAGGGATTACTTAATTTGTGAATGTTTTTATTTGTGACAAAATATTATTTTATTTCTGAATGTTCCATTTGCTAATTTTTGCTCGATGTTTCATTTCCAAATATTTTCTAATTTGTATGTGTGAATGTTTCATTTGATAATATTTGCCAATATTCCATTATTTCATATATTGTTTTTTCAATATTTCTTGTGCGTACTAACATTCTTCTTGAAATTCTACCAGAGTGGTGATTGGGGCAAAGGCCCTGGGCATGGAAAAGGTGTTGATTGGGGAAAAGGCCCCATTCCTATCACCACATCGACAGAAAATGATGAATATATAAGAAATGAAGAGATATTTGATTCTAGAGACCCCTTGCAAAAAATAGAATTGTCCCTAAGAAAGGCCAATAGGGAATTTTTGGATTTGGTTGTTGCTAGGCCGGAAATAGATGAGGATTTCCTAAGTATATCTGAATTATGCATTAGGATATCAAATTATGGGCTAAGTCATGTCGTCTAACAATATCAATTTTTTGTTTTAAATTTTGTAATTTGATATATGCAATTAACACATATTTCTCATTGTAGAATTTTGTGAGATCGATGAGAGGGGAAGGGGAAGGTCTTGGTAGCGTCAACAGGACTGCAACAATGAACCCGCATGGCCACGTAGCCACGAGGATATTTTCCACCCCAAGTGTGTCGTTTGAGACTGATTCTATACCTTCTAGGGGTGATGCCATGCCCCTACAACACATGCCATATCGTGCACATGGTGTACATGATCATGGAACTGATCACTCTTCCGTTGATTTTTACCCTAGTGGCACACGTATCCAAAGCACATGAATGACCGCGGTATCATTTTTTGTTGACCAAGACATGGTTCCTCTAAAAATAGTACAGCTACCAATTATTTAATATATGTCTTTATCGAGATTCTTGTTATATAATTGTTTAAACAATCACATATCAATGAGATTTAAATTACTAATGATGATGATGTTTTATAGGAAACAATGTGTTCTACAATAGTTTTCATGACTATGCATTAGAAATTTTTGGGCCGACCATTCGACTACGATGGAATCGACAAAATTCTAAACTAAAAAGCCTTCTTATATCCAGACTGGTTGGTGAGTTTGGTGACTCGTTCAATAAGACAGAAGTCCTAAAAAGGACCAGCAACAATTTGAAACATGTTAGAGAGGCGTATAGGAATAAATTAGTACAGGACCCCAAGTGTGAACGCCCTTTGGTTGTCCCTGAGAGGGAGTGGAAATAAATTATTCTCGATGCAAGAGAATTAGAGATGAAAGCACAAGGGAAGAAACCACCTGGCCCTAGAAGGTAAGAGGTGTTTTCAATTTACTATGATGGTATTTTGTTTACTTTACGAAGAAAACAATCAATATCTAACATATTTCAAAATATTGCGTAGACTCCAAGAAACTTCCAAGGAAACAAAGGCAAGATAAGACAAACATGACCAACATAAACTGGGCCAAGGTGGTTATGGGAGATTGAAGGCATGGGTTGTAAGTGCCTAAACATTTTACTTTTTTTTTATCATTGTCACAAAATATGTAATTCATTGCACCTAGTGACCAATGATTTTGATATTGCTCAATGCAAGGGGATTTGTTCAACGATGAAGCCACAAAAGAATATCTAAAGTTCGGGTTCACGCAGGGTTTTGATAACATGGTGGTGCAACGAAGAATCTTGGGGAAATCACCATGTGTCTCTCTGGAGGACATGGTAAATAAAATGAAATTAAAAACTTGTCGATTAGTTTTTACTCATTGATTACTTGTCATGTAAAATATATTTTTTATTCATTTAAAATGTAAAATAATGTGTGTCTTTTCCACATTCATAGGAGAGTAACAATGCTACCAATGCTCCTGATGTACTCGATGAACCACATCTCGACCCCCATATTGATTCAAACATTTTTTTCGAAGGACCATTACATAGTCATATGTGTGCATTTTTAATGTTTTTCCATTTTTCAATGAGTATTAATATTTAGGGTATATTCTGTACTAAATACTTATATTGTTTCATATGGCAGAGCATGTAGATGTCGATCGAGAGAGGAGATCAACAAGCACAGAAACAACAATGCGGCCACCAACTACTGCTTCTACTGCACCAGCTAATCCAGGTATAAAACATTGTAATTAAATCTGTATTAATTAAATTTCCCTAGGACCAGTGAATAACAATATCACTTGAATTTGTTTTTTTGTTGTAGCAGTGGATGCCCATGCGCATCCTCAACCTCCATGTTGAAATACTAGAAGTTCATCATGGCATGAGGTGTTGAGTATTGATGATGAAACACTTCAATAAGGCCCAATAACTTTGGGGGATTAGTTAAATTATGATGATGACTTAATTTGTGCTTTCATGGAGACCAATAAGAAGAATAAGAAGAAAAAAAAATGATTAGACATTTTATTATTAATATAAATCCAATATATTTCTGGTCCAATGTAATGTATTTTGTTTTCCTACATGTCATGAATGCTATTTGCTTTCATGTTTTTTGTTTTAGCACATGGAGATGAATGATTTTTTCTTACATTTAATGTTACTGTCATTTCTAATTATAGTTGTAAAATCTATATAGATTGGGTATGGGGAAATGAGAGTGATGTGAGAGGGAGGGAGGGGCCAAAAGAGCTTCCACCTTCACGTGGTTGGTCCTATTCAATAGAGAATAATTTATTCTCGAAATGAAGAGAAGCTCATTCAGGTATTCATCTTTAGTCATTAATTTGTAGAGGTTGTTACATCTTTAATTACTATTCTGAAATTTAATTAAGTCATGTGATGAATCCCAGGATGGAGAGGAGCAACATTGGAGGCACCCCATCACTCAAAGGTATGGATCTTGTTAAGGACTAGTTTAAGGTGATTTTTGGTTGATTTATGACTATCATGATATTTTGTAATGAATGTGGAGATCAATGATTTTTTTTAGGAAATCTAAATTTAAGAAGACAAAGTTATGTTGACTCCACGAGTGTTAAGGATTCATGGCGGTGGGCACAATCCCCAAGGTATGTCTCTCTAGCCAACAATGTTGCTAGCCTAAATCAATGTAGTACACACTGAATGAGGTGACCTTGAGGTTCATCATCCTCTTCATATGCTTCTTGCTCCTCCTAGGAGGTTCGAACCTCCTAACCTAACCTAGGCTACCCCTACATACCTCGGCCTACCCTAAACCTAACCTACATACTAAGCCTAGAAATCCTAGACTCTTAGTGGGCTAACGCAAGACATCTAGACTTAATCTCTATATCTCGCTAAAGCTACTAAAGCTACTAACTTGGCACTCAATTAAGGACTGACATAACTATTACAAAGAAAGCCCCACCATTTTAATGCTAGATATAGATTCACTCTGACACAGTCCCCATTATTGGAAGTTTTGGGGTGATTAATATATCATTTGATTTATTGCAATGTCTAGAACAACATACCATTGTAACTGTGTTTGGTTGTCTCCAAAATTACTCTGTATTTTTCATCTAGGGCATTAACTGACTAAAGCCAATAACTTGGATCATGTTCCTTCTAACTAGATTTAGATACTAAGTTCCAT
Source organism: Picea sitchensis (assembly GCA_010110895.2). Lineage (NCBI taxonomy): Eukaryota > Viridiplantae > Streptophyta > Pinopsida > Pinales > Pinaceae > Picea > Picea sitchensis. The sequence goes on along the minus strand of SNQJ01S0000289.1, from coordinate 311,941 downwards.
ATAAATATACATTGCAATTGTTGTTGTCACCATTTTTGTGTGGGTTTGTTCTTTTGGTCACTTGTTTATTAAATATTTCCTTGAGCTAATGATATAGTTGAACCTGTGACAAGCACACAATTGTAATTATGTTCCCTATAGTTAAGTGCAACTTATAATCATTTATCATAAATAAGGAAATGATATTTTTCTTAAATTTGGACTTGAGTCCTAGTTGATTCCATAATTTAGATTTATGTGATGTGTGGTGATTAATTGTAGCAATGGGAAGAACTTCTTATCATTCAATTGACTTCAGTAATGAGGTGTGTATTGTCTTTGTCCAGACTATGAATAGGATATTTTAAACAATCCAGTATCAAGGTTCCTATTCCATTCCACATGCCCTGTGAGTGGAAGGAATTCCCTTTTTAATACTAGAACCCCTTGTCCATCTGATGAATGTGTTCTTTTTTTAACCAATTCTCTCCAAGGTGATATTGTTTGCTTATTATTTCACTGTCTATGTCTACCTTTGGTGTCATCACCTATGTTAACCACTTTTGTTGTAATTTCAGGGTAAGTATAAATACAATTATATTTTGAGGATGATTCATCTTTGCATCCATGAATTAGATATCTACAATTGTAATCTTTGAGTTTGAAAAGTATTCCACTTTGTTTTTTTAAGTGGTGGGTGTGTCATGTTCAACACTGGTGGTCCCTTCTCCATTATGTTAAAACAGAAGACCTAGTTTCCTTTTGTTTTTGTATATAAGATATCCACCCTTTGTGTCAACATTTCATTTATGTCCTCTACTACTAACACTCTTGAAGTTCTCTCTCTACCTTCTTTTGGTATCCATACTAGACTCTGGACTTTGGAAACTATCCTTATTTTAGTATTATGTGTGATTTGACCATATTTTAATTATGTGGATTTATGAAGTTGATTTCACTGGTGTGTCCATATTTGGTTTTCAAGTTATGGGAACCACGATTCTTGATTTTATTTGGAAAGCTCATGTTGCAAAATTTTAGCATATCATAGAAAGCAGATCATTCACAATAGTTCACTACTTGATTGTAATTTTCCATATGGCAGTTGGTCCTCCAAGAACTGGGAATGATCACTATATTTTGATATTCATACTTTCTTTGAAAAGGACCTTTGCATTTCTCCACTACAAGTTTCATTGGCATTCAAAAGGGAATTGGTTCGCATTTATTATGTCTTTATCCTTTCCCAAATTCCATAGTCAAGAGAGATAGGCCATCTATTATTATTCCTATTATACATGTCATCGTCACTGCAAGGATGAAGTTAATGATACTAACCTTCAATAGAAGGACTATCAAGGCCTACTAACAAAACAATTTTACCCTACAAATCATTTATAGAAAAACATGAAAATTTCCATGGCCTTGCACTCTAGTTTCAACGCTTCCAATAGTTGGTGGATGGGTAGTATTTGACCTCTAAGCCTATTGACAATGTGGATGCTCCATTTTTTGGTCCTCATTGAGTGACATATTTTTTATTGGGAGCAAACCAATTGAAGACTTCTAAATGTACGTGTGCCTATAGAATGCGAACCCAGGTGACTCCTCATGCTCCATCTTCTTTACATGTCGTTGTAGCTTCTAAATTTCATCTTCTTGTTCCCTGGATTTTTTTCTTAGGCATTGATTTTCCACATCTAACAGGAATTCCTTCGATTTAATAGTGCACAACTACTCCGTAAGGGAGGTTTGTTGCTGTGAAATCTCCTCCACCCAATGCTCTAGATTCACCTTCCACACTTTGAGGCTCAATATTAAATCCACTAGCATGGATTGAGACTCATCACAATGGTTCTTACATCTAGAAATGAAAAGGTAAATTGGATCACCGATATTGACCATTAGGGGATTGACTGCAGTTCCAGCTCCCAAGTACATAATGAAAGTATGCTTCTATAGCTTGCTAGTCTGGGCTTATTCCTGTGTGAATGGCATATTTGTTTTTAAAAAAAAACCCAACATTCGTCGCTTGTATAGCCATTTGGTCACAAAGTATGTAACTTCGTCGCTCTAGTGACTACCTGTTCGTCTTTCGTTTGACCTTTTTAGCTTCAGGGTTGGTCGGTCTAGCGACTAATCTTCGCCGTTCTACTGACTAACCGTGGTTTATTGACTAAGTTTTCCAGGGTTGTCTTGGTCTCTCTCGCGACTAATATTACTCGTTAGAACGACTAAAATTCATCGCTAGACTAACTAATTATGGTCACTAGAGTGACCAACGTTATGTTTTCCTTAGAGATGCTAGCAAGGCTTGTGACTAAAGTTGGTCGCTAGACTGACTAATATTGGTCGATGGACCGACGAATGGTAACTTTCCCTATTGTGAATAGGCTTATTTTCCTAGTCGCTAGACTGACGAAGATCCATGTGGGGTCTCTAGACCGACGAATTGATTTCGACGAAAAAAAATCATCTCGGTCGCAACAACGACCCTATTCTGACGAAACTTTGTCAAAAAATGTTCAAATTTAGTAGTGATACAACCTACAACAAACCCGCTATAACTTCCTCTTCATTCTCTCACAGTCTCTCCTCTCAGAATAAAATATTCACCATGATACACAGCCGCAATACATTTCCCTCATAAGAGAGGGTTGTCTTCTAGGGAAACAAACCCTAACATAACTTCTACCGTTAGATTTGTGACCTTATAATGAACGGTCCAGATTTACAATTAAATTACAATATACTTTTACAAGGCAATTTTTCCTTCGGGGGATTTACCCCTGAAACCCCATTGGGGGACGTTTCCCCTGAACCCCCGTCGAGGGCCCACTTGCCCCCAAACCCCCCATTCGGGGGGATACCCCCCCCAGACCCCGCAGATGGGGTAACCCCCCTCTGCACTCCCCCACATGGAATAGTGTACATACTTCTGGGGTGAAAACACTTCATGGGGTATAAAGATGATAGAAAAAAAAATACCTCTGAATCAGGAAGATAATCAGGCTCCACAACCAACACAAGAGTGCCACTTGCCTCATTATGTTTCCCTTGCACAACATGCCCTTCAAGATGCACTATGTGCTCCATGGGTGCCACTCACCTTATTATGTTTCCCTTGCGTGATGTGGCCTTTAGGATGCACTACGTTCTCCAAGGGTGCCACTCGCCTCTTGACTGACTTGGTAGACATAAAAAAACCCTGGATTCAATACTCCGTCAGGTGATCTTGTGGGAATAAGCCCCCTACCTTATTGTGCACCCGTTAGAATCATCAAGAGAAACTATCGTATTCTTCCCTCATGACATCGTGGGTCTTCTCAAACTAGGTAATGGTTAACCTACAATTTGAGCCATGACATGAGTGCTAGTAGGTTGTGGCAGGGCTATTGTCCACACCTCTCCCTCAACATCTCTGGTAGTCGTGCGTGAACCCTCTACTCCACATGTGAGTTTGGTCGGAAAGCTATCGTCAGCCTGCATCATCAACGAATCACGTTAGAATAAAATCCATAATCATAACATCTAATCAGATGCACATAGTTCATATATACAACAATCAAACCCCAATTGTCCACTCCCTGACTCGCTCCAAAGTCCAAGGGGTTTCATCAATGCCTCTCTATACTCGAGGTCCAAAATCCTGTACACTCAGGAAAACTGAGTCAATAGCACCTGTCTATGTTAATATAAAAAAATAACATGTCATCAATCCATAACGCCTCATAATCATAATCAAATGCACAATAGTATAATAATCCGGATCACTTGCAATCAAGTGTCCTCAAATAATAAGTTCGCTCAGTGCATGCAAGAGTGGGATGTTAGAGCTTGTTGAATATGAATAGATTATTATTATTATTATCATGTTCATTACTCATATATATAAACAAAATAAAGAGGAGAATGAAGGATTTCTTAGAATTTCCCTAGTACATGAAGGATGATTTACCTCCCTCAGAATTTAATACTTTGCATAGAGATGAGGGATCAAAGAAGTGTTAATGCACTTCATCATCACCTTTGTAATAAGGAGTGAAAGTTGAAGGCCAATGATATGGCAGAAAAAAATATTATTTATATTTATATTAATTAAAACAAAATTATTATTGACACTTTCCTATGTTAGACATTGGAAATGAAGAGAAAATTTAAATCCAACGCTAAAACTAATATCCATTTAACACTATATCAAATGTTATAGTGCCTTCGGAAAGGACTAATAATAGTTGAATGGTTAATCAAAATATATCCTTTGCATTGAATTTATTTGTGTTATAATGATATGGTAAGTGAAAAGTTTGGAATAAATGTCATGATAATGATTGATTTGTTTGGAGGAGTTTTCATTCAATATTCCACTAGCTTACTATTGGTTTTTTTTTGTCATGAAATTTCACCTTACTATTTTTGCAATTGTTATGATATTCCATTTTCTTTTTTGGAATTGTTTTCATGATATTTCACCTAACGTTTTTTTTTTGAGTTTTCATGATATTCTATTTGTTTTTTTGGAATTATCATCATGATATTCCACATTGCATATTTTTTAATTGTTATCATATTCTGTTTGTTTTTGTTTTTTTAAGTTTCCATGATATTTCATTTGTTTTTTTTTAGTTTTCCACCCTAATCTTTTGGAGGAACTTTCATGATATCCCACCTTACATTTTTTTGAGGTGTTGTCATGATATTTCACCTTTCTTTTTTGGAGGAGTTGTCATGATATTCCATTTACGTTTTGGGGGAGTTTTCATGTTATTTCAACTTTCTTCTTTTGGGAGGAGTTGTCATGATATTCCACCTTACATTTTTTGAGGAGTTGTCATGATATTCCACCTTACATTTTGGGAGGAGTTGTTATGATATTCCATTTACGTTTTTGGGGAGTTATCATGTTATTTCACCTTTCTTTTTTTGGTTGGAGTTGTCATCATATTCCACCTTGGGTTTTTTTTTGGAAGAGTTGTATTGATATTCCATTTACCATTTTGGGGAGTTGTCATGATATTCCACTTTACTTTGTACTAGTGGATAAGTATGAGTTATAAAGTTTCACATTTAAAAAATTGTTACATTAAATATATGTTTTTTGTAAATTATAAAGAATTACTAAAGGATGGTTAGATATTTTTATTTTCAAATGGTATTATAAAGAATGTTCTATTTAAAAAAAAAAAAACAATTTGTAAGGAGTTATAAAGAGATTACACTTATTTTATTTTTTTGTAAAACAATGTTGTAAAGAATTATATGATTTTGCCAATACTTGTAAAAAGGTTTATATGGTGTTTTTTTGGAATCTGTGAGTTCAATTATCTAAGATATTCCAAGATACTTAATAAAAATAAAATCGTTTATATTATGTCCTAGACATGTCCAAAATTGAATAAGGAGGTATAGGAAACTATGTGGTGCATTGAAATCTGTGCATTTTTTCTTTTATTGATCTTTTGGGAAACAATCACATGAACATAAAGCACTCTCAGATAAAGAATCAATAAAAGAGAAAATGAACAAGAATAAAAGGATATAATCTTACAGAGGAAAGAAAAGGGCATAAAGAAATTTGCACTTGAAGATAGATATTTGGATTATTTTACATTATTTTAAAGTTCATTTACAATCATTACTTTATAAGGTATTGTCAATGTTGATTGTATGAGTCCACTAATGTTTCTTTGAGTCAATTTCTACTTAGTATTTTCAAATGGTGTTATAAGAGATATCTTGTATTTTTTTATTTGAGAAACAATGGTGAGTTATAAGGAGGTTTTACTAAATATGGTTTTTGTAAAATATTTTTATAAGGGGATTATATGATTTTTTTGATACTTTTAAAAAGGTTTTTTTTTTTTTTTTAATTATAAGGAGATCCGACATCTAAGAGATTCCATGATACTTAATAAAAACATAAATGTTTTTCTTATGTCTTGGACCTGCCCAAAATTCAATAAGGGGGTCTACAAAACTGTGTGGTGCATTGTTATTGGTGCATATTTTATTTTATTGATATTTTTTTGGAAACAATCACATGCACATAAAGCGCTCTCATTTAAAGACTCAAGAAAAGGAGGAAAGAACAAGACTGAAACAATATAATATTATGAATACAAGCAAAGGGCATAGATAAATTTGCACTTGAAGATCAATCTTTGCATTATTTTCTATTAGAAGGAAGCTCACATGTAATCATTATTTTATAAGGTCTTATGAATGTTGCTTGTATGAATCCATTATTGTCTCTTTCAATCAATTTTTTTATTCAAATGTGACATACTTGATTCCATTGTAATTCTAGTTCAATCTTTACTTTTCTCTCATTAAGGGAGTGCAAACCCTGACATGGAAGTTGTCGAGAATGACACTGCTAATTTTTCTTTTCTAAAGAAAAAAACATTGTATTCATAAGAGATTAATATACATGTTTTGAGTCCAAAAATGAGCCCCTGACATGGAAGTTGTCGAGAATGACACTGCCATTATGCTTCCTACTAACAAGTAGCAGTCTCTACTAAACTCAATATTGATCTTACCTATACAAATAACTTTCCAAAAAATATCAACAATTGTTTCCAACTAACAAGTTACAACCTATACATTGTGTCAAACTATTTAAAAACAGTGTTTGAACTAACAAAAACATATCATCAAACTCAAGACTATTCTTACCTATACAAATAAATGTCCAAAAAATATCAACATTGTTTCCTAATGGAAAGTTATCGCCTCTCCTTTGCGCCTGACTATTCATAAACTGTGTTGGAACTGACCAAAACATCTCAACAAAAAAACATTTTTTTCAAAGATATTCAAAAAGTGGGATCTAATCAGACTGTTAGAGATAGAATTACATGGATTCAGTTTGCTCATTATCAAAGAACACAACGACACTTCTAAATGTTTTTATCTTGCTTCATTCATTGTATGATTGATTTTGAGCATTCCTTTTTACCTAAGAAGAGTTAGAAGCATAAGTTTGGAGTTACAAGAATCCATAATGAAGGCTTGAAGGTCCATTAATTTTGTGTGTTTCTCATTCTTTGGAATTTGTATTTAGAGTCATTTTCCTTGTGATCTTGATCTATCTCAATATTGAATAGGAGAATCAAAGATGTTTATTGATTTTTTCTTGTGAAACATTGTTTCTTGTTTTTGTGACATCACTTGTTTGGTGTCTTGTTGCACAATTGCAATGATTATTTGATGTTAGTGTTGTGATATTTGGAAGTCTTTTGTTGATTTCCACACTTGGAGGGAGACACTTGATGGTTCTTGTTGCGACACGTTTTTGGCATTGGAAACTTGAAGAACTTCTTTAAATCAAGATGATGGGTATTGAAGACTTTCTTAGTCTTATACATAGATTAATTCATACTACACATGAAACAAAAATTGATATTGGAAAATTTTCACTAAGTAACTTGCCTACATGTATGCACATCATGCATAAAAAGATTGATCTACCTCAAATTCAAAATAGGTTGTTAATTGATGAATTAAGAATTCACCATTCTTATCCTAGTATTGTTCAACGTAATCCATTATTCAATTTAGCAGTAGTTTAAATTGAACAAGAAGACCTTGAATACCATAAAACAATGGATCTCATGGATGAATTGGATGAATATACTAAGAATGATAAGGTTAAGTTTGAGAACAAAGATAAAATTGTTAAACCTTGGGAAGAGTTGTAATTCAATAAGAAAAAGTATGGCTGAGGATATTAAAATAATGATTATGACTTATTTTATATTCCTAATTAATCCAAACTAGTTACATTTATGAGTGTATGGTTTCTTTATGGTGATTTGCAGAGGAATATTGTTGATGTTGATAAGTTGGATGAAGTACATGAACTTGAGGATGATGAGGAGGAATATGATGATGAGGATGACGATGATGATAAGTCGGTTGATGATGAATAATTTGGTGAATTCCATGAACAATGTCAGCATTGTCATTGATTTGGCCATAATGAATTGCATTGTTTCTATCCTACCCCATTCAATTTATATGGAAAGACAAATCTCATTTCAAAAAGGTGTCAAAAGTGAACAAAGGGTTAGAAAAACAAAATAAATTTTGGATGGTTAGACACTTAGCACTAGAATTTGAAATCCAAATTATATAGGGGCATATCGGTGGCCACCCACCTATTCCACTGGCTCAAAATATAGTTTTCTACCTTGGAATTTTTTCTACAGTTTTTCAAGTTCCAAACTTTCAGGGTCATTTTGATGCCCTAAACGATGTTTTTTTTATGTTTCAGAACTCAAGAAGTAGCAAATGGATATGGCTTGAACTCAGTCAAAATTTGTTTCTCTTGGATATACCTTTCCAACGATATATCATTCACCCCAAATGGATATCGTATATAAATTTTATGCCCTGGGGAAGTCAACGTATAAACTACCCCCATTGGGCACACAATCCTTTTGGCATTTCATCTTCCAGGGTTAGGGTTTTGGATTTTATTTATGTTAAAAAGGCCTTTGGAGCCTCATTGTAAACATCATATTCTTGCAAATGAGCATATCCATCACATCTCTTCTCAGAGATAATTTTCCACCATTATAGCAAGTTCATTCACTCTGTACTTTTACAATTTCTATACATTCCTCTCATGAATAGAAATTGTGTATTACTGTATCTATGTTTTATATAAATATTTATGTGTATTTCATAGTTATATATTCACCTTAATTTCCTTCTCAATATAATCTAGATGACTGGTATCAGAGCAGGATGCTCATTTTTGTTTCTTAGTGCATGTCCCCAACGAGGTCAGGGCATAGAGAGTTGGGTTTCGAGCTAGTTTCTTTTAAGGAAAACCAACCCAAGCGACCTCCCATGGAGGAAGAAAAGAGAAACATGTGAGAAAAATATTCTATTAATCTATTGCTCGAGGAATCCCTCACGTGACAGAGGGATGAAATGATGGATTTTTTTTCCCAAATCCTTTGACCAATGTCAACAACAACAAGCGCGTCTTCATCAAGAATCCACTTTGGAAGAACCAACCATTTCAAGGTTCAAGTTAATTTGGCATTCATTGGTTTGAAGGTCAGATAGATGCGAATGATTTGGAATAGTGGTTAAATCTACTAGAAGGTTATTTCTCTATCCACAATTTTTAGAACAAGGAAAATATCACTTTTGAGCTCCTTAATGATGTCCCCCATGTCAAATATTGGTGGGAAACTTATTGTCAAAAAAATTGCACAGAGGAGTCTGGAATATTCAAGGATGAACCCACTTGGTATGTTTTTATGGATGTGATTAGGGAGCAGTATTACCTAGTATGGAATTATGACAACCAATACATGATATGGACCACGTTGCATCAAGAGAGGGGTCGAATAGTATCAAAGTTCACAAATACCTTCCATACCTTTTGCATCAAGATGGGTATCAAAAACTCTCAGTGACATATGGTTCTAAAATACCATGGGGCTCTACACATGTACATCCAAACTGAAATGGAGTTTCTGGAAATCTCATCACTGGGATTCATTTATCAATATGTTGTCAAAATTGAGTATAAATTTAAGCAGCAGAACAAGATGGAATTTGGGTCTGCAAATATCCAACAACAAAATTATGGTAAAGGCCACCCTAAATCATTGAACAGATGAATTAAATACAACCATTCCATGCCATAGGAAAATAAGGGTAACGAGAAAACGAATAAGGAATCTAGGAAGTGGTGCGACTTCCACAAAATCCCGTAGCACAACACTGATGAATGTCACTCAAAACAGTAATTGGTGGTTGATCTTGAAGAAACAGATCTGAGCCCCGACCTGGACTTTGATTCAGAAAATAATAAAAGGAAAAAAAACATTGATGCAGAACCCACGAATATTGTCCTAAGGAGGGGGAGCACCTCTTCCATTCAAAATATGTGGGTAAAGGAGACCCCGCAAAATTTTATTGTTGATAGCGGAAGCCAGAAAAACCTAATATCAAGAGAGGTCATCAAGTAGTTGTATTTTCCATACAACACCACACCTGCAACAATACAACATCGGGTCTCTTTGACATCGTCGAGCTATTCACGTCATCCAGTAGTGTCACATGTCCAATGGAATCAATCCCTTCAAGGATGAGGTACTGTGTGATGTTTCCCCACTAGAAGTCTATGATGTTTCCCCACTGCAAGAATCTTGTTGTTTATGAGCTCGACCTCGTAGCGTAATTGTTACTCTGGGTGGTCATCTCTATAGAATACCAGAGGTAGTTTTGACTACTGTCCCACCAAAATAGTTCCATAAAGTATTCTCTCATACGACAAAGTTTATCTTCTTCATGATCTATTCAAAAGGAAAATAGAAGGAAAATGAAACCATTGTAGCCTTGGCTCAATACCTTTCTATCAATTAGAACCAGATCAATAATATCATAGAAGAGCACAAATATATTCATACTTCACCTACATGGATGCCTCCACATTTCCCAGTCAAGAAACATTATAAAAAATACCTTCATAATCATCATGTTGCATATTAACTGGCAGAGTCCTCCCACACTCACGAAGATCATGCAACTGCATTGGTTGAATAGATCCAACCCCTCAAGCAACAATTTCATGAAATCCTCCAACAAGAAACGATTTGTTTTTACATTTGGGGGACTAGGTGATAGCCAAAGGCTCTGGCCTCGACCCGGTTGAAATTTGTTTCCCTAGGATAGACCTTTTCAACGAGATATCATGTGCCCCAAATGGAGATCATATGCAAAAGTAACACCCTTCGGAAGTTGACGTATCAACTACCCCCGTTGGGGCTCGTAAACCTTTTGGCATTTCATCTTCCAACGTTAGGGTTTTGGATTTTATTTATGTTAAAAATGCCTTTGGAGCCTCATTGTAAACATCATATTCTTGTGAATGAGTGCATCCATCACATCTTTTCTCAAAGATAAGCTACCACCATTCCAGTGATTTAATTCACTTTGTGTTTTTAAATTTTTTGTACATTCCAATCATTAATATAAATTGTGTATTATTGTGTCTTTGTGTTTCTTGCAATATTTATGTGTATTTCATAGTTATATCTCCTCCTTTGATGCAAGAGCATCGCTCCACCTCATAAACGAACCAACTATCCATCACATCAAAGCGCAGTAAAGGAGTGGAGAAGCATCAGCCCTCTCATTTTTCCCTCAATTTAAAATCTTAAATGAAACTAATGAAAATGAATGTTGTAAGGCTTGAGCAGAGCCAAATCATGCCTTCGTACAGGATGTAGATAAGGTCACCTTAAATGGATGATGGTAGGAGAGATCTAGATCCGATTCAGACTAGATTTTCCACTCATTGTATTCTACCTAAGTAGATAGGAGTTTTGATGGTGATTAGACACCACTAATGTAGTTTGTAGGGAAGCTCATCGATCTCCTCTTGTACAAATCTTTGTAAATTACGCCCGATAGAGGTTGTTGTTGGTGTTGTTGTTGTTGTTGGTAGATTCTTCTAAATATTGTTTGGAGATCATTGTAAGCCAAGATGAGAGTTGAGATCCAAGACTCAGTTGCAGTCTGAACTCATACATTGTAATTGACATTTTGATATTAATACAAAAAAAAAATAGATTTCACTGTTTACAAATTGGTGTGTGGTGGATGTTTTCTTATGAATGTCATTTATGTTTTTATGCATATGGTTTAGCTGTGTTATATTTCATTTATAGGTTAAGGATAGAATTCATTATCTCTAGAGAGTTTGTTGATTTATTCTGGGTTCTTTAGGTTGTGAAAGGAGTGCACAACGGAGTATTAGAAACTTTGTAGCCAACACAAGTAGTGTGCATCTAAACTATTACAAGTCAGAGGGGAACGTTCCAGGAGGGCACACCAGGATAATTCACAAACTCAAAGGAGAGCCTCAAAGATGTTGAATACCTTATATGAGATATTGTGTAGAGGAGGCCCAGAGAGACAAGGTTGTCGAATACCTTGGAGGAAAGTCTACACGGGAGTAGGCATAGAAGAATGTTGTTGACCACTCTATCGTGTTCTTCTAGGAGGGTATCGAGCAGGTGTAAGTGCGCACACAATAAATTATGTTTCAAGCTTTGAGAAGAGGAGTTTAAAAGGAGGACACTCACAGAGTTTTTGAACACTTTGGAGGAAGACCAGTGCAAGGAGTTCACTGGACTAACACATAGGAAAGTTTTGCAAGAATCCTTCTAAAGGCTCGGTCGAGCGCAAGGAGTGCATAGGAACTTTAATTCGAGGTTCTGGGAGAAGGTTTCCAAGAGGGAATGCCAAAATTTTAAGACTTGGAGGAGAGTCGAGTGCAAGTCTACACATAAAGCGTAAGGAGTGCGCAAAAGAAGACTTATTTCAGGTTCCAAATCTCAGGAGGAAAATCATTGTCGAGATCCAACAGTTGGACTCGCATGAGGAGTATCAAAGGTCGCAGTCTTTGATACTTAGGCATTTTTCCCAATTTCAGGAGGAAGCTAAAGATTAAGTGGAGGATCTATAGCAGCCGACAGATCAGTTGTAGGAGAAGAGATCTAGACCATCATATCAGAGTCCAGACATCGACAAGACAATGGGGAAGTGAAGTCCTGAAATCCCGAAGCCAGTCGAGATTGTCCATCATCAAGGTTGACAGGTGGAAGTAAATCTAGAATTTTGGAGCCAAGGCACTCAAAAAGATTCCAAGTGAATAGCGAGTGAAACTTTCAAATCCCTGAAGAGAGGAGAGGATCCTGAACATTGATCGTTGGGAGGGACGTGGCAGCATATCCGAGTGTTTGGAAGAATTTGCATGGAAGAAAGGGTAATATTTGCGAAGTCACAAAGAGGGAGTGAATCTAGACCATTTATCTAGAAGGAAACGTGGCGAAGATCCTTGTGTTTCGGAGGAAAGGTACTTCAGAAGAAAGCATAGATCAGAGTGGGAAGATACCTGAAAAGTCAGAGTCCGAAGCAGATAATAGTCATTGGTTGTGGGAGAGACGTGGACTATAGATATGGTCCTAGGTAAATTCTTTGATTCAGAGATCGGGAAAAGGGGAGTAAGTTGCTCGCAAAATCTTCAAAGCATAGAGTCATGAAGGGATTCAACCCACGGTCATAACCCGTGGTCATACTAGAGTGGAGTCTATCACAGGAGCTAGTACTCATGAGTTGGTGTTGCCAAAGCACCAGAGAACATGGTTGCAGGTAATTTGAACCCATAGGTAACATCAAGGAGACCTATGTGTCATTTTTCAATGTTCGTTGAAGGACCAAAGAGCCAATTCAACTCAAGAATTTGAAGATCCAATATCGAGAGGTCGCAGAACCCACGGGAGGGGATCAGGGGTTGCGCCAAGTGGTATCATATCCACATAATTGATTTATGTAGTCAAGGGAGAGAAGACAAACTGGCTACATCAAGTAGCGTCAGATCTTGATTTTTCCTGTAGACAACAGGTGAAGGGAGACAAAGTGTGATGCTCTATAAACATTGTTGCAAGGTGTACAACAAATGGTAGACAACTAGGTGGGATGAAGGTGAAGTAAGAAAGATGGCTACCAAAGGACATGATCATGGTCGAATAAAATATTGTCAGTAGAAAAGAAAAGAATAAATTGAAAAGGAGCTCAGTGGAATCTGAGCAGAGATGGAGAGGCTAGCATTGAAGATGTAGTAGGAGGAAAATGTACACTGGAGGTATGAATGGCATTTGAAGTAGAAAGAAAAGTGGCATGTTCAGAATTTGTTGGCCAGAAGGCAACAATAGGTGTTAAAAAGGTGGTTGAGGCATGTTGAAACCCTCAGTGACATAGAGGAGAAGGTATGCATTTGTGAACCATAGGTTGGAGAAAACCTCATTGATGAGGAGAAGAGATCAAACAGAGATATCGTAGATTGCTAGGTGGGAAATGAGCTAAGGTTAATGGAGGTTCTCATGAAATTTCATGAGGCCAGTGATAAACTTTTAAATTTCTATGTGAGAAATGAGAAGAGATCAGTCGATATCATAAACTTCCAGGAGGGAAGAGGAGAAATCACAATTTTCCAGGTGGGAAAGGTAGAAGAGATGAACTCAATTGAGAGTTCATGTCAGCAAGCAGTGTTGACAGATGGAAAGGAGGAATAATAAATGCCTCATCCATATGAATATTCATGTGGATTTGCAGACCATGTGAATGAATATGATGAGAAGTTAAATACTTCAACCGTCAAAGAGGAGGATCAGAGGAGCATTATGATTGTTGGAGGAATAAAAATATTCCTGCGAAATATACAAGGAGAGGATAGCATGCGCGTTGCAGATGCAACAACAGAAGGATATCCAGTTGATACTATCATAGGGGAGAAGGAGTAGATACTGAAGTCTACCCTAGAAGAAAAGGAGTACATAGTTAAGTTGCTCACTCAGTGGGAGATGGAGTTGACGATGTTGGAGAATTGGTTGGGCAATCAAGAACCAAAAGATGGATGCCATGAGACAATCATGCTAGAATAAGCATACCAACATGATAAGAAGCTGGAGGAATATGGAGTTGTACCAGCAGAAGAAATGACAGAAGTCAATCTATCAGAGAAGATAGTTGAGAAATATCTTAGTAGAAAGACTATGGAACTAGGATCTACAACAGAGTGGCCAGACAACGCCACAGGAGATGAAGGTAGCATGGGGGATCAGGTTGGTCTTCCCATTAATTGGAATCAAGAGTTGCAGCCGAGCATATTGCATAAGGAAATCCAGCAAGCAGAGCAACTCGAAGAGGTGATAGAGGAGATAAGGGAGCTGATGTTGAGGTCATCAAAAGAAGTTGTCAGCAAGGAGAAGCTAAACATAGGAGGATATGCATGAGTAGCGAGGTAGAAGTAGCATATCAGAAGAGGAGGAGGACAACTCCACATAGAATTTTGGGATCTAGGGGGATTTCAATAGTGGAGCAGAGGAGCTCATAATTTTCCCAACAGTGGAGTATGATGTAGGAGCATCGCTCCACCTCAGCAAAGCACCATCTATCCAGCACATCAAATCACATTCAAGGAGGGGAGAGGCACCAACCCTCTCATTTTTCCCTCAATTTAAAATCTTAAATGAAATTAATGTAAATGAATGATTTAAAGCTTGATTAGAGCCAAATCATGCCTTCGTACAGGTTATAGATAACATCACCTTAAATGGATGATGGTAGGAGGGATCTACATCCGATTTGGACTAGATTTTCCACTCATTATAATATGCCTCGGTAGATAGGCGTTTTGATGGTGATTAGACACCACTAGTGTAGTTTGGAGGGAAGCTCGTCGAGCCCCTCTTGTATAAATATTTGTAAATTACGCCTAGTAGAGGTTGTTGTTGGTAGAGGCTGTTGAAGATCGATTGGATATCATTGTAAGCCAAGAGGAGAGTTGAGAGACAAGACTTAGTTTCAGCCCAAGCTCATATATTGTAATTGACATTCTGATATTAATACAAAAAAAAAATAGATTTCATTGTTTACAAATTCTTGTGTGGTGGATGTTTGCTTATGAATGTTATTTATGTTTGTATGCATATGTTGTAGGTGTGTTATATTTCATATCTAGGATAAGGATATAATTCATTGTATGTGGAGAGTTTGTTGAGTTATTCTAGGTTATTTAGGTTGTGCAAGGAGTGCACAGTAGAGTATTAGAAAATTTGTAGCCAGCACAAGGAGTGCACATATTAAATCTTACGAGTCAGAGAGGAATGTGACAAGAGGGAACACCAAGATAATTCAAAGACTCAGAGGAGAGCGTCAAGTTTGTTGAATACCTTAGAGGAGAGATTGTGTAGAGGAGGCACAGAGAGATAGGGTTGTTGAATACCTTGGAGGAAATTTTGCGCAGGAGTAAGCATAACACAAAGTTGTTGAACACTCTGTCAAGTTCTTCCAGGAAGGCATAGAGAAAGTGAAAGTGCACAAAAAGGAAATCTAGAGCAACAGATCTGGAAGTATGGAGCCAAGGCACTCCAAAATATTCCAGGTGAGTAGCGAGTGAAACTGTCGAAGCCTCGAAGAGCAGACTTGATCCTAAATGTTGATCATTGGGAGGGACGTGGCAGCAGATCTGAGTGTTCGTGAGAAATAAATTCAAAAGAATTTGCATGGAGAAAAGGGTAATATTATCGAAGTTGCAAAGAGAAAGTGAATTTGGACCATTGATCTAGAAGGACACGTGGCGAAGATCCACATGTTTCATAGGAAAGGTACTCCAGAATAAAGTAGAGTGCAGAGCGAGAAGATACCCGAAGAGATGGAGTCTAAATCATATCATAGTCGTTGGTTGTGGGAGAGATGTGGATCATAGAGCTGGTCCTGGGTAAATTCATCAATTCGTAGATCACGAAATGGGAGTAAGTTGCTCTTAAAAGATTCAAAGTGTGGAGTCATGAAGGGAGATGGCCCATGGTCATAACCCATGGTCATACTGGAGGGGAGTCTAGGACGAGAGCTAGTACTCATGAGTTGGTGTTTCCAAAGAACCAGAGAGCATGGTTGCAGGTAACTTGAACCTATAGGTAACATCAATGGGACCTGTGTACCATTGTTCAGGGTCTGTTGAAGGCCCGAAGAGACAATTCGGCTCATGAATTTTAACATCCAAGACTGGGAGGTCACATAACCCCCAGGAGGGGAGGGGGGGTTGCGTCATCCTTCATTTCCTTCTAAGATATGGATTAGCGGTATCAGACCAGGATTCTCCTTATTGTTTCTTAGTGGAAAATGTCTCCCAAATACTTTGAAGAATGTTGACAACAACAAACATATCTTCATTAAACAACCACTTTGGAAGAGCTTCCCCTTTCAATGTACAAGTTAAATTTTTCATTCCTGTGTTTGAAGGTCAGATAGATATGGATTCTTTGGAAAAGTGCTTAAATCTACTAGAAGGTGATTTATCTATCCACAATTTTTTCCAACAGGGAAAAGATCAATTTTTCCCTCCTTAAGGTTGTCTCCCATGTCAAATATTGGTGGGAAACTTACTGTGAGAAAAATTAAACAAAGGTGTATAGAATGTTCGAGGTTGAACCCAGTTGGGATTTTTCTATGGATGTGATTAAGGAACAATATTACTTTGTTGGAAAGTATTACAACCATGATATGGATCGTGCTGCATCAAGACAGGGGACAAACAGTACTGGAGTTCACAAATACCTTCCATACATTGCACAACAAGCTGGGTATCAAATAATATGAGCGGCATATGGTTCTAAAATACCATGGGGATCTACTAAGGTACATCCAAACTAAAATGGAGCTTCTAGACATCTCTTCACTGGGAGTTTCTTATCAATATGCTATCGAAATATAGCATAAATTTAAGAAACAGAACAAGCAAGAATTTGGGTCTACATGTACACAACAACCAAAGTATGGTAAAGGAAGTGCTAACTCATAGAAGAGTCAACTTCAAGAAAACCAGTCCAAGACACAGGAAAACAAGGGCAATGGGAAGATGAAGAAGGACTCTGGGAAGTGGCGTGACCCCCAAAAAATCCCTTGGCATAACACCAATGAATGTAGCTCAAAATAGTCATTGGTGGTCGAGCTCAAAGAAATAGAGCCAAGCCTCAACTTGGACTCTGATTCATAAAATAATAAAAGGAAATATATCATTGATTCATAAACCATTACTATTGTTGTGACCACATAAATTCAACTGGAAGAATCAGAGGATCCTGAGGAGTGTCAGTGCCTCCTCCATTCACAGATGTGGGTGAAGGGGACCCTGTTTCATTTTATTATTGATAGTGGAAGCCATAAGAAACTAATCTCAACATAGGTTGTCAAGCAGATGGTTTTTATAACAACAACACACCCACAACCTTAAAACATTGGGTGGCTTCACCAGGGTTGAGATCTTCGTGTCAGCCAGAAATGTCGCATGTTCTATGGTATCAAGCCATTCAAGGATGAGGTATTGTGTGATGTTTCCCAACTATAATTTTTTGATGTTCTTTTAGGACAACCATATATGTGGAAGTGTCACATTTCTACTTAGCCTCGACCTCGTAGTATCATTGTTACTCCAGGGGGTCAACTCTACAAAATACCAGAGGTAGTTCTGACTACTATCCCACCAAAACAGTGTCGAAAAGTAGTCTCTCATATGAAAATTTTTAGCTTCTTCGTGATCCGATCAAAAGGAAAATAGAAGGAAACTACAACCACTACAACCTTGGCTCAAGACCTTTCTATCCAGCACAAGCAGATCGATAAGATCATAGGAGAGAACAAAGATATTCATACTTCACTTACAGGGGTGCCTCCACATTGTTGAGTCAAGAAAAGTTATAAAATATTCTTTCATACTCTTCATTCTACATCTTCACCGAAATATTACTCTAAATATCACGAAGACCATGCAGCTACATTTTTTGAACAGATCCATCCCCTCCATAAACACGTTCATGACAACATCTAACAAGATAAGCAGGACTACTTCTTCAATAAGGAAATAAGCTCACCAAGGTTGAGATTCAGCAAAATATTCCCTGAGAAATTGATGCAATGGAGAGCATTGATTTTTAATGGGGGAGGAATGATCCAGGTGGATATTAGTGGCCACCCACATATTCCCCTGGCTCCGAATAGAGTTTTTCACCTTGGCAGTTTTTCGATAGTTTTTTGAGTCCCAAAATTTCTAGGCCATTTCGAGGCCCTAAACAACATTTTTTTTTACATTTGGGGGGTCAGGAAATAGATGTAGACTCTGACTTGGGACTGGTAAAAATTTATTCCTCTCGGCTAGACCTTTCCAAAATGTTATTGTGTGCCCCAAATGGATATCGTATGAAAACGCTACACCCTTGTGAAGTTGTCGTATCAACTACCCCCATTGGGGACAACAAACCTTTTGGAATCTCATCTTATGGGGTTAGATTTTTTTATTTTCTTTATGTTAAAAATTCCTTTGGAGCCTCATTGTAAACATCATCTTCTTGCGAATGAGCATAGCCATCACATTTATTCTCAGAGATAAGTTTCCACCATTCTAGTGAGTTAATTCACTATGTATTTTTGTAGTTTCTATACATTCCTCTCATTAATATAAATTGTGTCTTACTGTATCTTTGTGTTTCTTGCAATATTTATGTGTATTTCATAGTTATATTTATGAATTTGTTTCCTTCTCAAAATAATCTAGATCATTGGTATCAGAGCAAGTTGCTCCTTGTCATTTCTTAGTGCATATCCCGGACGAGGTCAGGGTATAGAGAGTTGGGTATTGAGATAGCTTCTCTTGAGAAAAAACAGTACAAGAGGACTCCCATGGTATAAGAAAAGAGAAATGTGGGAGAAAAATATTATATTAATATGTTTCTTGAGGAATCCATCATGCAAGAGAGGGATGAAATGATCGAAAATTTTGTTGAAATCCTTTGACGAATTCCGAAAACTGTAGAGGCGTATTCATCAAGCAACCACTTTGGAAGAGTTTCCCCTTTCAAGGTACAATTTTATTTTTACATTAATGTGTTTGAAGGTTAGATAGATGTGGATGCTTCGGAAAAGTGGTTAAATCTACTAGAAGGTTATTTCTCTGTACACAATTTTTTCGACAGGGAAAAGATCACTTTTTTACTCCTTAAGGTTGTCCCCCATGTCAAATAGTGGTGGGAAAATTAATGTGAGAACAAATTGCACAGAATATTCTAGAATGTTCAAGGCCAAACCCACTTGGTATTTTTTTATGGATGTGATTAAGGAACAATATTACCCTATTGGGAACTATGACGACCAGTACATGAGATGGACCATACTACATCAAGAGAGGGGTGAAACAATATTGGAGTTCATAAATACCTTCGATACCTTATGCACCAAGTTGAGTATCAAATAATTTGAGCGACATATGGTTTTAAATACTACATGGCTCTACACAGGTACATCCAAACTGAAATGGAGTTTTTGGACATCTCATCACTGGGAGACACTTATCGATATGTTATCAAAACAGAAAATAAGCTTAAACAACAAAACAAGTGAGAATTTGGGTCTGCAAATTCGCAAAAACAAAATTATGGTAAAGGCAACCCTAACTCACAGAACATTAACCTTCAAGACAACTAGTTCCAACCATAGGAAAATAAGGGTAATGGGAATATGAAGAAGGACTTTGGGAAGTTGTGCGACTTCCACAAAATTCATTGGAACAACACCAATGAATATCACTCAAAAATGTCATTGATGTTCGAGCTCGAAGAAACAAAGTCAAACCCCAACTTGGACTCTTATTTAGAAAATAAAAAAGGAAACAAATCATTGATGCAAAACCCACTGCTACTACCGTGACCACAAAAATCCAACAGGAAGAACCATAGGATCCTGAGGATGGGCAATGCCTCTTCCATTCACATATGTGGGTGAAGGGGACCCCATTGCATTTTATTGTTGATAGAGGAATCCATAAGAACCTACTATCAACATAGGTCATCAAGCAATTGGATATGCCGACAATACCACACCCAAAAAAATACAACATCGGGTGGCTTCACCATGGTCTAGATATTTGTGTCAGCCAACAGTGTCGCATGCCCTATGGAATCAATCCCTTCAAGGATGAGGTATTGTGTGGTTTTTCCCCACTAGAAGTATGCGATGTTATTTTAGTCCAGAAATATATCTCGAAGCATCACGTTGTTTATGAGTCTCGACCCCTTAGCATCATTGTTACTATGGGGGGTCAACTCTACAGAATGCCAGAGGTAGTTTCGACTACTGTCCCACCAAAACAGAGACGTAAAGTAGTCTCTCATATGACAAGTTTAGCTTCTTCACGATCTAGTCAGAAGGAAAATAGAAGGAAACTATAACCACTGTAGCCTCATCCCAAGACCTTTCTATCTAGTGGAATCAGACCGACAAGATCGTAGAAGAACACACATATATTTGTACTTTACCTACCGGGGTGCCTCAACACTACCCTATCAAGCAAATTTATAATAGAGCCCTTCATACTCTTCATGTTGCATATTCACCAGCAGAGTCCTCCCACATTCATGAATATCATGCAGTTACATTGGTTGAATAGATCTTACCCCTCCAACAACAGGTTCATGACAACCTCCAACAAGCTAAGAAAGACAACATCTTTAGCAAGTCAAGAAGCTCACCAAGGTTTAGATTCAACAAAATCTTCCCCGAGAACTTGACATAATGGATACCATTGTTTTCTAAGGGGTAGGAATAATCCAGGTGGATATCGGTGACCACCCATCTATTACACTGGCTCAAGATACATTTTTCCACCGTGGCGGTTTTTCTATAGTTATTCAAGTCCCAAACTTCTAGGGATGTTTTGAGGCCCTAAACGACATTTTTTTATGTTTGGGAGTTGAGGCAACATCAAAAGGTTCTAGATTGGGCCTAATTGAAATGTGTTCCTCTCGACTAGACCTTTCCAATGAGTTATTGTTCACCCCAAACATAGATCGTATGAAAACATTATGCCCTTGTGAAGTTGACGTATCAACTATCCCCATCGGGGCCCACAAACCTTTGTTGTTTCATCTTCTTGGGTTAGGGTTTTCGATTTTCTTTATGTTAAAAATTCTTTTGGAGCCTCATTGTAAACATTGTCTTCTTGTGAATGAGAATAGACATCACATCTCTTCTTAGAGATAAACTTCCACCATTCTAGCGAGTTCATTCACTCTGTATTTTTATAGTTTATGTACATTCCTCTCAATAATAGAAATTGTGTATTACTGTATCTCTGTGTTTCTTACAATATTTATTTGTATTTCATAATTATATATTTGCCTTCATTTCCTTCTCAAAATAATTTGGATCACCAAATTATTGGAGTAGTCTTACCATTGGGTTCATACATAGGTATATACATGTTGATCATAGTGGTTTCTACAACAAATGGATATTAATGTTTTCAATGAGGAGTCGATGATTTAAGGAATGAATAGGGCCCTCTTGAGGTCATATTTTGAGTTGAATATCATTTCTTCAAACTCCACTCAAATACATTATGGTTGTTGAGAAAGTGTTTTCATTGATGTCAAAATGGTTGTAGGTGTGACAATGAGTGGTTTCATTAATATCAAAGGGATTGTTGAGGTGGAAACATTGATGAGGTATTATTGAGGTCAGTGGTTCCAAGTGGAGGTTTATCATTCAAGCATTCAAATAAATTTAGCTATAGAAAATTGGGATTTCGGTAGCCACGTGTTGAGCTACAGAAAGTGTCTCGGCTGCAGAAACTTGAGATTTTTGTAGCCATGTGTTAAGCTA
The DNA here is from genome assembly GCA_010110895.2 of Picea sitchensis. NCBI lineage: Eukaryota > Viridiplantae > Streptophyta > Pinopsida > Pinales > Pinaceae > Picea > Picea sitchensis. The sequence goes on along the minus strand of SNQJ01S0000289.1, from coordinate 289,714 downwards.
TAGAAAGTGTCTCAAATGCATAAACTCTAGATTTTCATAGCCACGTGTTGAGCGACACAACGCAACTCAACTACATGATTTTTGGTAAGGGATACCTAAGGAAGTGATCACTTTGAATTTTTTAATATGGGTTTACATATTTAATGAATTAGTTATTCTTGGTAATACAACCAATATTTTATATTGATATGGTCAAGGTCTTGACATGGTCAAGAAAAATAATGTGGGCTTATAACATTGTATTAATTTTTTTATGGGCATCAAAATCACTATAGAAAGTCGTATAAATACTTTATCAAATTGAAGAGTAGTGCGTGAGTAAAGGATGAAGGAGTCTGAGTTGATCTGAGTCAGGGCCAAGGAGCGGATCAAAGAAGAAAGAGTGATCAGGAGAAAGAATTCAGTTGCATTGAAGATTGCAGAGACAAAAATCAAGTTGCAAAATCTAAATTCCAATATGAAAGGTATGTGATTTACACCTAAATAGATACTATTCTTGACTAAAATTAAATGTTGTGAGGTACATAATTATTTTTTTGGGGGGAATCTTGAGGAGTTTGTAAAACCTCTATGCTGTGAGGAGAATGAGAATAAGAATCTTTAATCAGAACACATAGAAATAACTGAAGCTACAAAAACATAATTGTAGCTACAGAAACAAATCTACAACTACAGAATCAACAACAGATACAAAAATAGATCTACAGCTATATAATCAACATCTACAAAAACAAAAACAACTACAAAAATAGATCCGTAGCTATAGAAATGGATCCACAACTATAGAAACAGATCCACAACTACAAAATTAGCAGCAACTATAGAAATGGATCTTTAGCCACAGAAATAGATCCACAACTACAAAATCAATGATAAGTATAGAAACAGATCCACAACTACAAAAACATATCTGTAGTTACAAAAATAGATCCTCGACTACAAAATCAATGGTTGTTACAGAAATAGTCGATCTACAGGAGTATTTGAGATAATAGTTGTCATTTGAAGAGATTATTTAATATATGTGTTGCATATTTATAGTAAGAGTCTATGAAAATGAGAGATCAAGAATTGTGAGTCTTTTTTATTGAGTAAACATTAGGGGAATTTTGAGGTCTAAAAAGGGTCTCCTAAGAGATATAATAAAATATTATACGTTAGTCATTTTGGGGGGGAGTTTTATCTACAACTCACTTTTTGCACTACAATCCATGTACCTATGATTGACTTAAATGAAAAAGTTGTCAAAAAATAAAATTAATAAAAAATAATATAGTGTTCTCACTAAAAATAAAATTTGTGACTAAATAAAATGAGTTTTTCAAAAAAGTACAGTCTTTAAACAACTAATGTCTTTATCCTTTATCCTTGAATAACTTAAAATAAAATATAAATATAAATTCATAACTTCTTAATTATAAAATATATTGTTAATTAAAATATAAATCACTTAAATCATATAATAATATACAATTAAGAAACATAATTATATAGAACATAATATATAACATATTATAAACATTATATAATATAATTATAACATATAATATAACATAACATATATGAAATATGAAATATAAAATATAATATATAACATTATTATATATATAATATAATATATAATACATTTTAATTAAACCAATATATAACATATTATATCATATTTATATAAAACATAATTCAATATAAATATCTTTTTACATACTATATGAATGCAATATAATATATATAATATTATAGATATAAACTATATAGTTCTATATGTAACATAATATATAATATTATATATAGAAATATAATATAATATATATAATATTATACTATATATATTATATAGTGCTATATTATGTAACATAATATATAATATTATATATATATAGAACTAAGAAGGTTAAAGATGAAAATCACGTTCTCTTTATCTTATATTGTCCAACTTATATCCATATTAGATTTCATTTTCAAAATATTAGTCACACTACCAACCTTCCTAACCTTTTAACTCAACAAAAGTATGATGATCTTGAAAATCTTTTCTTAATTATTTTCGAGCACATAAACAAAATTATAAAGAATTGCAACTAATTAATTACCCTCTTAAAGTCTGATAGATCAATTTGTTCTTGGTAGACATTAATCATCATCATCATTATTACAAACATATATTATATATAATATATATAAACCAAACTAGCTTATAATATATAACATATTATATAGAACTCAATGCAAATACTTCAATATAAAAAACCCAGTATAAATACTTCAATATAATATATGAACCATATATATTATATATAATACATTCAAAATATATTATATACTATATATATAATATAAAATGTAATATATTCAAAATATATTATATAATGTTATATAGTATATAGTTATATATTATATATAAAACATATATATTGAACTCAATATAAATATTTTAATATAGAACCGAATATAAATACTTAAATGTAATATATGAACCATATATATTATATTAGAGTGAGTAGGAATAATGGTTAAGAACATATGTTTCTTCCTAAGAGGTCACAAGTTCAAATCCAGAAGACTTTACCAATCAAATTTTTGGGAGGAGGGGGTCTCATACACCAATTTGGTCTTGATCGTGACCTTATATATATAGAGTCTACGAAGGTATACATACCCTACCCTCCTCTCGATTGGAACTTATGACCTCTTAAGAGAAAACACATATTCTTAACCATTAGGACTACTCAAACTATATATATATATATATATATATATATTCAAAAATAAAGTACTTTAAGAGTATTTTATTTTATTCAAAATTGATTTGTGAGTATTTTTTCATTATGGGTACTTTTTTCAAAGCACTACCATAGTTGATTATGGGTTTTCATCCACCATTGAAAATGTTATAACTCACCATATTTAACTCAAACAATGCCAAGTCATCCCCAGAGGATGATGTCATATTTTGAATTGTAATTAGTTCTTATTAAGCTGATTTTGGTGGTACATTTTTTGTTTTGAGGCTCTTTCTTGACCTCGAAATTCTCGTAATGACTTTGATTATCTTATTTACTTAAACGTGGTAGGGTGGTGCAAGGTTGAAGATTGAAGTTCTCATATATGTAACAGGGTGGTGCCTGACAAGTTGATGCTTTCAAAACATTAAAAGGTGATAGATGTCTCATGTAAGTGGGTGCTTGTAAAATTTTGAAAAGGGGATTGGTGTCTCCAACAAGTGGGTGCTTGCAAAGATTGTAATCTTAGGTTGGATCCTAGATCATATTAAAAGAAGTTCCTTTTTGGTTTTATCCCATATGGGTTTCCACGTAAAATATCTAGTGTTATATGTTCGAATGTGTTTTGAATGATGTATTTTTGTTTATTAAATATATTATAGGTTTATCATTGTCAACAAGTAAAACAAGTAAGAATATTGATTCTCCCCCCCTCTTAGTATTCGACAATTAGTATCAGAGCATGTTACTTTAGTAACAACCTAACAATGGGAAGGAATATACTTTAGGAAAAATGGCGAGTCAATATCATTCTTCTTCAGCCAAACCTCCTCTATTTAATGGAACAAATTTTACCTTCTAGAAAATTAGAATGAAGTTCTATCTTATGTCACTTGGCATGGAGATATGGAAGATTGTGGTATATGGCTACAAACCCCTAGCAAATCTTCCAATAGATGAAGCAAGTAAGAAAAATCACTAGAGTATTTCAAGATCTATGAATGTCATTCTAAGTGGACTTTCAAAAACATAATTTGGTAAAGTGATGTAGTGTGAATCAACAAAAGAGATGTGGGACAACCCTATAAACATATATGAAGGAGATGCTAAGGTGAAGTTGGAAAAACTTCAAGCTTACAAAATACAATTTGAAATCCTAAAAATGAGTGAGGATGAGAACATCGCTATCTTTTTTCTCAGAGTAAATAAGGTTGTAAACACCATGAAAGGGCTAGGTGAAAATATTGATGAAGATGTAGTAGTTCATAAGGTACTAAGATCTATCCCATCAAGACCAGATGAAAATTTTTATGCTATAGAAGAAATACGTGATCTAGATAAGATGACTATGGATAGGCTCCATGGAATACTCACCACCTATGATATGAGGACAAAGAAAGAGCATCTGGACCTAAAAGAAGCAACTTTCAAGGTATCAACCAAATCACAAAAACATGAGGATCATAACTTCTCCAATCATATCTCAGATGAAGAATAAGAGAACTTTGTGAAGAAGCTATAAAGGGGCTATGGAAAATATAAAGGTATGTTTCCATTCAAATTTTTTAATTGTGGTAAGATAGGTCATTTTGCATATAAATGTCTATACAAATCAAACAAAGCTTATGAAAAATAAGAAAAAGGCAATAAAAAATCTAGAAACAATTACAATAAAAGGTCTCTTAAGAAGAAAAACTTGTATTCGAAAGAGGATAACAACAATTCCTCAGATGATGAAGAAGAATGTGAATCTGATGCAATCCAAGATGAACAAATTATCATGGAACTGGAGCATGAGATTTGTGACCGAGAGAAGACTGACATAGAGGAAGGTAAAGCAATGGTTGACATGGAAGGAGAACTCATTAGTTATCTTGAGGAAATATACAAGCTTAAGAGAAAGAAAAAAAAATGGAAAGAACAACTAATAGCCTACGAGGAAATAAAGAATGATAATTATGAACAAACTATTGTTTTAAAAACTCAGATAGAAGAGGCCAAAAGGGTGGAGGAAATGCTAATGAACTAGTTAAAAGAGAAAGAGAACAATTATGAAAAACTAGAAGCAAAAGTAGTATATGTGAGAAAGAATCTAGAGAAAACTGAGGCTCAGATGAATCTAAATCTAAATTTAATAAAAGGATCCAAAACATTGGAAAATATTCTCAGCAGTCAGATATCACCAACTATCAAGACAGGACTTGGATACAAAGAAATTCACAAATATTCCAAAGGTGATTCAAGCACCAACACATCAAAAAAAGAGGAATCCAAAAGTTATGTCAATTCTCTCAAAGGAAACGATCCTAGAGAAAAAAAGGATGAAAGAAAAAATCAACATAAACACATTCATATCGGTCTCACAAATAATTATGGAACAAGGACACAACACAATTCAGAAGTTCATCAATCCAAAAAACAAGGATCAAGAGAAGGTTCTTCACTCCAAGGTATCCGAATATTTTCTATGGCTTTTGTTTTTCATGTCATAACTTTGGACATAAGGCTATAAATTGTAGAACATATAGATATGTCAAAAATGTACATCCTCAAATGCCTAGAGCTCGAATTTATTACAATAATGTTTTTTCTCCTCTCTTGGATGAAATTGAATGCTCTATATGCAATAACTTTGGACATAATGCAAATGAATGCAGAAGCAAGTTGTTTTATTCCTTCAAGAAAGATAAGGAATTTTTTTTTGCTAACATTTGGAAGAAAAAGAGAAAAAACACATAAGAGTGTGGATTAGCCCTATATGCTAAAAATCAAGAAAATCATTGCTACATTGATAGTGCTTGTTCCAAGCATATGACAATATGATGCAGGTGCATCGCTCAATTATCAAGCGAGCCAACACATTGAGAGGAAACAGTTGGACAGCGCCAGCACACATTTTGAAATGCTTTGGAAATTGTTGCACCGCTCTTTAATGAAGTCATTCCTAAAGAAGCGCACTTGTATTGTAAAAGGGGACCTTGAGCCTTTAAGCTCTCCTCCTTAGTAGATAGGAAGGCATTTAATGGATTTAATGCAGGTAGATAGGATATTTAATTCTAGATTTGATAGCTTTAGAATTGTGAGGGAAAACGGATATAGACACCCTCCTTTGTATCATTGTAACAGTAGCAGCATTCAGGAGAGGAGAGCAAGCAGAGAATTGGTGAAGAACACCCATGTACAGATGTAATTGAATTAATAGAAGAGAGTCTGTGATTCGATTTCATGCTTGGTGTGTTTCTCTGTGTATGATGCTCATATGTTCTTGAATGTATGTTTTCCTTGTATGCATTTGCTTTGAATATGTTGTGCATGTGATTTCAGAGGTTTAACTGAAGTCTGAGAGAGAAGATAATGAGTTTCAATTGTTTCTCTGTTTGAGCCGGAAGATTCCTGCATAGAGTGTAGTCGAATTCATCCGCATAGAGTACGTTGATGAGGCCCAATAGTTAAACTGTTATTCTCGTTTACCCAGAAGTTGATTTGGGTTTAGTAGAGTCGTGCAGGAAAGTGCAGGCTGAATTTGAAGTCTTAGTAGCTAGTCTGAGTAAAGGGAGGCACAGACTACTGTGGCCGTAAATGCACAGAGTTTGGGAGACTCAACACTCTGAGAGCTGTTGAGGGTCGAGAGCGAGAAGTGGGCGCAAGTCTCTGAAGGAGTCAGAGTCGACAAGCTCAGGAGGGATAGTTCCTTCTTGATTACGTGGAGGGGAACCAGGAGAAGGTTCGAACGGGAAGAAGCTTTGAAACAGAAGAAATCTTTAAGAAGAGGAATCGACAGTCAGGATTCACCGGAAAGACTCGCGAAGTCCCGTCGACCGTCAGATCTTGGAGGAGTTGTGAGTGATTTAACCCCTAGGGGCAGGAAGAACCAACAGCCATCGGGGTTTGGCTCATCGGGTTTCCAGGAGGTAAGAGTTACATAGTTGTTGAAATCGTGATTAGCAATTTCCCAATCTACTCAGAGCCGTTGATTGCTAGGGGACAGGTGGCACGAGATCTCGGTAAATCAGGATTCGACATTCGGGGTTTCCCAGTGCAAAGGGATTTCGACCAGCGAAATCACGATCACGCGATTCCCGATAGAGCGGAGAGAGGAGGTGACGTGACGAGGAATTAACGCACATGAGCATCGGAGTTTGGGGTTCGGGGTTTTGGGTAGCACAAGAACCTCGTGCTCAAGTTTCGTGATAACACAAAACCCGATTTCCCGAAAAGTCGGAGGGGAGATCGCAGGGAACAGAGTTTTGTGGGTATTGAGCACTCTCAACAGGGGGCTGAAGACTGATCTAACTCTTCGGGCCTGGAGAAGAGAAGGTCCTGGTGGAAGCGGTTGGACTACGAGGGTAGCGACTGTGTCAGTGTGGTATCAGTGTGGTGGAAGCTGGACATGCAGAAGAAGTCGCAGCAGAGGATGCATCAACCGAGCGGTTGATCAAAGCCATTTCCAGGATGAGTTCCAAGACCAAAATGGACATTCCAGTCTATGAAGGAAGCCTAGATGCAGAAGAGTTGTTGGACTTCATCCAATCTCTTGACACCTACTTCGATTATGAGGATATTGAAGAGGACAAGAAGGTAAGGCATGTTGTTACCAAGTTGAAAGGACATGCAACATTATGGTGGGACGAGCTACAGGCGGATAGGCGTTCCAAAGGAAAACAGAAGATCAAAAGCTGGGACAGGATGATCGCTAAGATGAAGGCGAAATTCATCCCGAGAGATTACCAGATCACACTGTTCAGGCGAATGCAAAACCTGAGACAGAAGTTGATGACGGTGAAGGAATACACCGAAGAATTCTACAAGCTCAACATCCGAGCAGGTCATCGGGAGAGTGATGATGAGAAAGTGGCGAGATATCTGAATGGTCTGAGGTACGAAATTCAACATAGGCTAAGAATGGTAACCATCTGAACAGTTGAGGATGCGTACCAGATGGCTCTGAAAGCCAAGGAGAAGCTGAGCCAAAAGCAAGGACAGTGAGGGCGTGGCAGGAGTCAGCCCAGAGGCAGGCAGTTGCCCAAGAAAAATATCAAAAGCCCAAGGAGGAGTGGAAGAAACCTCAGGGTAAGATTGAAAGAGGCGGAACCTCGTAGAGGCAGCCATATGTTGAGCCGAGAGGATAGTAGAATGATCACCGAGGGGATTATGCTGATGCAAACACACTTCCTCGTACTAGAGGTCGAGGTAGAGGAAGAGGAGGAGTTATCACATGTTTTACATGTGGGAAAAATGGGCACAAGTCATTTGAGTGTCCGGACAAAAAGAAGGATGCTGGGGAAACTCACATCACGGAAGCGCAGAGGCGTGATGATGAGTCAGAAGATGCAGACAGCGGAAGATCGCTTGGGATGCATAAGGTTCTTTTGACACCTGAGAAAGAGGTGTAAATCTCAGTGCAGAGGTCTAGACTGTTCAGAATGGCTTGCACAGCCAAGGACAGGAAATGCAAGGTCATTGTGGACAGTGGAAGCACAGACAATCTCGTTGCAACCGAGATGGTAGAGAAATTGGAACTGGAGAAGACCAAGCACTCGAGTCCATATAAAGTCTCATGGTTACAAAAAGGACACCAGGTAAGTGTCACTAAACAATGCTTGGTTGAATTCAAGATAGGAAATTATAAGGATAAAATTATGTGTGATGTTATTCCCATGGACGTATGTCATGTATTGCTGGGGAGACCATGGCAGTATGACAGAAATGTTTTTCATGACGGGAGGATGAACACATACACTTTAGAGAAGGATGGGAGAACACACAGATTACTTCCGATAAAGGATAAGGAGGTAAAACTGGAAGTAAGTAATACCATACTTCTCATGAGTGGGAAGGAGCTTCTCACAGAGATGGAGAAGAATGAAGATCCACAATTCTTTATGGTCAGGAAACCGAGAATTGTCCTGACTAGCACCAGAGTGGATGACCTACTAGATGAGATTCAGGAACTGTTGGGAGAGTTCGCTGACATCATCGTGGACGAACTACCTCGTTCATTGCCACCGATGAGGAGTGTGAGTCACCACATAGACCTCATGCCTGGAGCAAGTTTTCCGAACAAGGCAGCGTACATGTTGATGCCTCAGGAGAATGAGGAGGTCAAGATGCAGGTACAGGATTTATTGGATAAAGGACTGGTTAGAGAGAGTCTGAGTCTGTGTGTTGTTCCGAAAGTACTAAGCCCGAAGAAGGATGGAGGCTGGAGGATGTGTACAGGCTCCAGAGTGATTAACAAGATAACCATCAGGTACAGATTTCCACTGCCAAGGATGGACGATCTGATGGATTGCCTTAGTGGGGAAAATTTCTTCTCAAAGATTGATCTGAAGAGCGGATATCACCAGATTTGCATGAGGGAAGGTGATGAATGGAAGAAAACAATCAAAACAAACGAAGGTTTGTACGAATGGCTGGTCATGCCATTTGGTTTGACAAACATGCCGAGCACATTCATGAGACTGATGAATGAAGTCCTAAGGGAATTCATCAGAAAGTTTGTAGTCGTATATCTGGATGATATATTGATCTATAGTAAAACGAAGGCTGAACATTTGAAACATTTGGCAATTGTGATGAGAAGACTACAGTAGGAGAAGCTGTTGATCAACATGAATAAATGTTCCTTCATGAAGACAGAGCTCATTTATTTGGGTTTTGTTATCTCAGCGAATGAGTTGAAGATGGATCCTGAAAAGGTGGAAGTGATCAAGAAGTGGCCATCACCGAGAAATGTTTTCGAGGTGAGGGGTTTCCATGGGTTGACTAGTTTCTACAGGAAATTCATTAGGAATTTCAGTGGAATTAGCGTCGCGATGATGGACATAGTGAAGAAGCGGCATAAGACTTTTCACTGGACAACAGAGGCTGAAAGGAGCTTCAATCTATTGAAGCGGAAGATAACGGAACGACCAGTGTTGGTGTTGTCGGACTTCAAGAAGACATTTCAAGTGAAATGTGATGCCAGCGGATATGCTGTAGGAGCGGTCTTGAGTCAGGAGGACAGGCCAGTTGCATATTTTAGTGAGAAACTGGATGACGCAAAGCTGAAATACTCCACGTATGATAAAGAGTTTTATGCCATCATACAGGAATTGAAGAAGTGGAGGCATTACTTGATGCCAAAAGAATTTGTACTATACAGCGACAATCATGCATTGCAGTTTGTGAGTCAACAGGAGAAGTTGAACCAGAAGCATGCAAAATGGGTAGAATACATGCAAAATTTTACATTTGTAATTAAACACATTTCGGGAACTGTTAACAAAGTGGTTGATGCTTTGAGCAGGAAATGTTTGTTGTTGCAGGAGTTCCGAGTAAAAACATTAGGTTTTGAAAATCTCAGGGATATGTATGCAGGAGATGCAGATTTCAGAGAGGCCTACGAGGCAGTTGAGAATCCAGTTCTCAGAGACCGGAGCCCGTGGATAGATTTCATGATCCAGGAAGGATTGTTGTTTAGAGGCAATCAGCTGTGCATTCCGAATTGCTCCATGAGGGAGAATTTACTGAAGGAGAAGCATAGTGGCGGTTTGGCAGGTCACTTTGGTCATGATAAAACATTCGCGAAGCTGAGCGAATCGTATTTTTGACCGGGCATGCGAGCAGACGTTAAAATATTTGTTGACAGATGCAGGATTTGTCAACATTCAAAGGGTCGGAAGCAGAATGCCAGGTTTTATCAGCCATTACCCATACCTGAGAGACCATGGGAGGCAATTAGCATGGATTTTGTATTGGGACTGCTGAGGATGCAGAGAGGTCTAGATTCCATCTTTGTGGTGGTAGACAGGTTTTCGAAGATGGCACATTTTATTCCGTGTTAGAAGACCAGCGATGCGACGCACATCGCAAATTTGTTTTTTAAATAGGTTGTTAGACTTCATGGATTGCCGAGAAGCATAGTCTCGGACAGGGATACAAAATTCATAGGTCATTTTTGGAGGACGCTATGGAAAAAGCTCGAAACTAACTTGGCTTTTAGTTTAGCTTACCATCCGCAGACAGACGGACAGACCGAGGTGGTCAACAAAAGTCTGGGATATTTGTTGAGGAGCTTGGTGATGGAACACCACAACAGCTGGGACAATGTGTTGTCACAGGCAGAGTTTGCATACAACGATTCCATGAATTAGAGTACAGGCAAGAGCCCATTCCATATTGTGTATGGGACACAACCGAGGGGAGTTTCTGAACTCAGGGAGTCAGAACAGACTGTGAATAGCAGTGCTAGTGCAGAAGAATTCGTTGAGGCGATGCAGGAACTTCATAGTTAGGTGAAGCAGCGACTGATGAGATCAAATCAGGAGTATAAACGCAGAGCAGATCAACATCGGAGAAAACTTCAGTTTGAAGTTGGGGATCTTGTTCTGGCACATTTGAGGAAGGAAAGGTTCCCAAGGGGAACATACAATAAGCTCAAGATGAACAAAATCGGACCATGTAGAGTCCTGAAGAAATTCGGAGAGAATGCATATGAGATTGAATTGCCGAAAGGCATCGGGATATCTCTGATATTTAATATTTCAGATTTATACCCATACAAGGCTGGAGAAGTAGAGACTGGAACCGAGGAACCAGTGATCCAGTGGAAGAAGCAGATGCCGATAGCAGAGAAGCCGCATATTGAGTGCATACTAGACAAGCGAGTGGGAAGGAAGACCAGGCGAAAACAGTACTTTGAATATCTGGTCAAGAGGAAGAATCACCCAATCGAAGATGCCAGCTGGGAGACAGAAGAAACGATCCAAAAGCATGGACGGACCGTGCAGGAGCTCATGGACAGGAGCCCATGAAAATTTTCAAGCCGAGGAGTATGATGCGGGAGCATCGCTCACTCATCAAGCGAGCCAACACATTGAGAGGAAACAGCTGGACAGCGCCAGCACACATTTTGAAATGCTTTGGAAATTGTTGCGCCGAATTTTAATGAAGTCATTCCTAAAGAAGCACACTTGTATTGTAAAAGGGGACCTTGAGCCTTTAATCTCTCGTCCTTAGTAGATAGGAAGGCATTTAATTGATTTAATGCAGGTAGATAGGATATTTAATTCTAGATTTGATAGCTTTAGAATTTTGAGGGAAAACGGATATAGACACCCTCCTTTGTATCATTGTAACAGTAGCAGCATTCAGGAGAGGAGAGCAAGCAGAGAATTGGTGAAGAACACTCATGTATAGATGTAATTGAATTAATAGAAGAGAGTCTGTGATTCGATTTCATGCTTGGTGTGTTTCTCTGTGTATGATGCTCACATGTTATTGAATGTATGTTTTCCTTGTATGCATTTGCTTTGAATATGTTGTGCATGTGATTTCAGAGGTTTAACTGAAGTCTGAGAGAGAAGAGAATGAGTTTCAATTGTTTCACTGTTTGAGCCGGAAGATTGCTACATAGAGTGCAGTCGAATTCATCCGCATAGAGTACGTTGATGAGGCCCAATAGTTAAACTCTTATTCTCGTTTACCCAGAAGTTGATTTGGGTTTAGTAGAGTCATGCAGGAAAGTGCAGGCTAAATTTGAAGTCTCAGTAGCTAGTCTGAGTAAAGGGAGGCACAGACTACTGTGGCTGTAAATGCACGGAGTTTGGGAGACTCAACACTCTGATAGTTGTTGAGGGTCGAGCGCGAGAAGTGGGCGCAAGTCTCTAAAGGAGTCAGAGTCGACAAGCTCAGGAGGGATAGTTCCTTCTTGATTCTGTGGAGGGGAACCAGGAGAAGGTTCGAACCGGAAGAAGCTTTGAAACAGAAGAAATCCTTAAGAAGAGGAATCAACGGTCAGGATTCGCCGAAAAGACTCGCGAAGTCCCGTCGACCGTCAGATCTTGGAGGAGTTGCGAGTGATTTAACCCCTAGGCGTAGGAAGAACCAACAACCATCGGGGTTTGGCTCATCAGGTTTCCCGGAGGTAAGAGTTACATAGTTGTTGAAATTGCGATTAGCAATTTCCCGAAGTACTCAGAGTCGTTGATTGCTAGGGGACAGCTGGCACGAGATCCCGGTAAATCAGGATTCGACATTCGGGGTTTCCCAGTGCAAAGGGATTTCGACCAGCGAAATCACGATTCCCGATAGAGCGGAGAGAGGAGGTGACGTGACGAGGAATTAATGCACGTGAGCATCGAAGTTCGGGGTTCGGTGTTTTGGGTAGCATAAGAACCTCGTGCTCAAGTTTCACGATAACGCGAAACCCGATTTCCCGATAAGTCGGAGGGGAGATCGCAGGGAACAGAGTTATGTGGGTATGGAGCACTCCCGACAAGGGGTTGAAGAGTGATCTAACTCTTCGGGCCTGGAGAAGAGAAGGTCCTGGTGGAAGCGGTTGGACTACGAGGGTAGCGACTGCGTCACAATAGACAAGAGTAAGTTTTAATATTTAAATGAAGAAAAAGGGGGTAGTGTTACTTTTGGAAAAAATGCTCCAGCAAGAATTAGAGGAAAAGGGACTATTGTGTTGGATAAGGGAAATACCAAAGTACAAAATGTGTTATATTTGGTTTGTCTAAAACATAATCCCTTGACTATAAGCCAAATGTGTGATCAAGGATACAATGTCTGCTTTCATTCAATGGGTTGTAAAGTAATGAATGTTGATTCGAGAAATGCTATTGTAAAGGAAAACATAACCCAAAGAAATGTATACATGTTGGAAGGAGGAAATTAATTCTTTTGCATGGGAAAAATTGATGAGAGTTGGTTATGGAAAAAGAGACTAGGTCATCTCATTTTCAGACAACTAGTTAAGTTAGGAATGAAATGTGCAGTTTGAGGTATGCCCAAAATTAGAAAACCTGAAAATGTTGTCTACAAATATTGTCAATTTGGAAAACAATCAAGAGTTCAATTCAAAGCAAAGGAGCATTCCACAACACAGCCTCTAGAGTTGATCCATACAAATCTATGTAGACCCACTTGAACACAATCCCCATGAGGTGAGAAATATTTCGTGTTTTTGATTGATGATTATACTAGGATGACATGGGTTTTTCTGTTGAAACATAAGTTTGAAGCCCTTGAAAAAATCAAAATTTTCAAATCCCAGGTAGAAAATGAAATGGATATCATATTTAAATGCTTAAGGTCGGAAAGGGGAGGAGAATACACATATGATGAGTTCAGTTATTTTTTTGAAAGACATGGGATCAAGAGAGACTTTACAATAGCAAGAACCCCTCAGGAGAATGGGTTTGTGGAAAGGTTAAACATAACAGTTCAATAAATGGAAAGAGCTATGCTTGATGAATCAAAGTTACCCAACAACTTCTAGGGAGAGGATATTCAAAATGTAGTCAGCATTCTCAATAGAGCTCACATAAGAGTAAACAACAATAAAACCCCCTATCAACTATGGCATGGTATACCAACCTCTATAAAGGTATATTGTTGGGATAATCATCCAGAAGCAAAGCTTACAAGTGCAACAACAAGAGACCCCACAAGATATTTGAAAGCATAGATGTAAGAATTGATGAGGTACCTTTTCATCTAGGGATAAAAAAACTCCATAATGATCAATATAATGAATCAATCAGCTATGATCCACAAGAAGATGAATTATGTTATCACCATTTAAATGTTTGGTGTAAAATCGAGATTTCAGGGCTTAGCGAGGTGCTAAACCAGTTTGGAAGAGATTAAATTTGGTGGAGGCATTAAGTAAATAAGGATCAAAATGATATAGATCTCCATCCATCGAGATCAATGGTTGGGAGAGATTTTAGAGTTTGAAACAACACGGAGGTTAAAATATCTAAGCGGTCCCAAAATTCTAGTCGTTGTTTCCCTGCAAGGTACATGGAATCTTCTAGTGTATTTCAGGGAGAAAGGTGGGTTGCTTCGAAACCACCCCATCACACCCCCTAAATCACGTGTTAAATGTCATTAATTGAGTCTAATATGAGGGTTACACATGAAAATAAAACTTGCTGGCGAGTCAAATCATGTCGAGAAACTTGCTTGTGTACCATTCATCCTTGTAGTGCCAAATAAGCGTCGCCAGATAACCGATTTGATAATCATCATTAAAAATTGATAGCTAAACGTGAGAGGTCGTTATCCCCATAAGGATTTTTGTCAGTAGCCAATGATTATAATTTATTGCAACAGTTACTCAAAACCCAGGTGAGATTACTCTATTTTGGGAAATTAACGGCTTATTCTAGAGCGAGATATATGCAAATCAAATCGCTCGTCAAACTCAGGTGCAGTTTGAGGGAAATAGGCTCATGTTTCCTGACAAACCATAGGAATCTAAGGAGAAAGATTCAACGATTTTCAACAAATCAGGAAGTTCGAAGAATATGACAAAATTATCAAATAAAAAGAGAGAAAGGCATGTTGCACAAATCCTAACAACAAAATCTCATGAAAAATCTGTTGATGAGCCAAGATTAGGCAAAGAGATCAGGATGAATCCTATTATGAAGGATTTGATTATTAATGGATATGTAGATGGATACAACCCACAAGTTGGTGTAATCAAAAGGAAAAAACAACGAAAAGAGGAGGCTAAAGTTGGAATAGTCAAAAGAATTGAGGAAAATCAATCTAGTTGGCTTGACACGTTAAAGGAAGAGATTGAAAACCTAAAATAAAACTGCATGACAAGCTAAATTGAGTATATTTCAGGGGATCTTGTGATACTGTAGACATGTGGCATTTAGTGGAAAGATCTCAGGTATTTCGGTTTATGTTTGTAACTGTTCCTTGGAAAGTAGGAGTTCAGTTTTGATGAGTTACTCCATCTGTAACCAATGTCTATTTTTGGAATCTTCGAAAGAATGACCCATTTTTTGGCCTCATATGTAATTTATCTATATATACTGTTAAAAATATAAAATAATGGTTCGACTGGCTGGAGATGGTCCTACCTTTGTAGCGGGAAAACTTTATGATTTCTTATGAGTTTTAATACAAGAGAAGGTTTTCTTGGATAGTCGAGATTCATCATGCTATTGATGTTCAATATTTTTTCCCGTATTTCATATTCATGAATGTGTTTTGCTGCTAGTAATAATTTTTAAGTAAATGAAGGAATTCATCTTGTTGGTTCTCCTTCTAACATTGATTTTACTTGTTATGTGCTTATTGGTTTCTGGTTCAAAATTCACCCTTGATTGGTGCTCTGTTTTTGGTAGCCAGCCTTTATGTTCCTTCTTCTAAAGATATACCAAGAGATTCATCCTCTGTTAGATAGCTCTTTCCATAGTGGTATTTCCTTTCTTTATGATTTCCATCTCATATTGCTTATTTGGCTTAACACCGTGCCTATTTTTCCTATGTTCCCTCGAGAATACATTGATTGCAAATCTTCATATGAGTTCAGGAGTTGACCCCATTGCCCAACGACCATGTTCTCTTGTTTGTTATACCACCCTTTTAAAAAACATGTCCTATCATAGAATCTGACCTCTGTGAGTCCATCGCAAAATATTTTTGACTATTATACATGTTTGAGAGAACCCTCTCTGGTTGAAAGGGTCAGAATCCAACCTAAAGCTAGTTTGTAGGTTACCTTTGTCGTTTGTTTATCATCTGAAATTTTTTATAGAGTGCTAACATTTTGGCATCGTTTCCAGGGAGTGAAGGTGAAATCTTCCCTAGGAGAAAAAACAAAGTTCATATCTGAGTAATGATGGTGAAAAGTATTCAAACACAGAAAGTTTGTACATCATTCACCCGATGACTCCATTTTCAAGAATCTAGAATTCAAAATTTTCATGGAGACTCCACTGTCCAAAGACTCAGTAACCTGAAGATTTTATTGGTGACTACACTCAAGCTTCAAATGTAATTCATAGACTCCACCGGAATATGAGATCCCTTGACAGAGGTATGAAAAGACATCATGGGAGAAAACATGTACCTAAAGTTGAGTTTTTTCCAAGACATAATGTTTTTTGTTACTATGTACCTTTTGTCCTTTCCTGAACATGCTAATCAAATTTTTCTTTACCTATTGCATTCAAATGATGATCATGAGAATCTTTCAATTGTATATACTCATCTTAAATTTGTACATACATCTCCTCACTGTATCACTAATTTTGATCAAGCTTTTCCATCTCAGCCATGTGATGACCATAACCAATTTGATGAGCCTCATGAAACCAAGGTTGATATTTCACCTCTTGTACTTGATCCAACACCCTCTAAGATTCAACATAGATACAATCCTTTAAAATTACCTCACATCCTTCATGATTTTCCTCCAAAGCACTATAAGTACCTACCTGTGTTTGATGGAGAACCTAATGCCATCACAACTGAAAAACACATCCAAGATTTTGAAAATTTTGTAGAATTGTTTGAGATTGATCATGATGATGTTTGTATGAGGACCTTCTCTCAATCCTTGAAAGGGGATACCAAATATTGGTTTAAACATTTGTGGCCAAAAAGAATTATCTCATGGGAGGAATTGAAGAATGTCTTTTTAAAGTTTTGGGGCAAGAAGAAATCTTTAGATCTACACCTTACAGAGTTTTATGCCTTAAAAGGGAAGAGAAATGAAACTATTTCTACATTCAGTAGAAGGTTTTCCAGTATTTATTACAATTTTCCCAAAGAAATTCAATCCATTGAAGTTGTTGCCATGCTCCATTATATAACAACTCTTCATCCATATTTTTCATTCCTCCTGATGGAAAGAAGGCCTAAGTTCTTACAAAAAATGTTTAACGATGCTCAGGATATTCAACACAATATCCAAGAATGTGAACAGATTTGAAATGAAGAGTTGGATGCTAAAGAACATGACAGTGAATATGAAAATAAAACAGTTTATTTGAATCTTGAGCAAAGAGTTAATAATATCATAGGCCCCCTTGAAGTTTTAAATGCTAATGATTTTGCAAAGGATTATATTCCACTTATTGAAAGAGAAGGTGTTAATTTAGATTTTGATACATCCCATGATAAGCATAGGGTTGATTGTTTTATGTATTCATTGTGGACAGTCAAGAAGATGGATTTACAAGTCATCTTGTTGAAGAAAAGGTTGATGTTCCAAGATTGTCCTTGTTAGATGGCATTGCAGATGTTGTTGATTTTCCTATATATGATTAATATGATGATGATTATGATGTTAACTTCTTAGAAAAACTAGTTGCATGTTCTCTATCAGAAAATGTTCCTTCTTAGCAGTGTAATGAGAGAAATCGGCCTACATATCACAGTTACAAAGAAGAAAGCACTGAATCAGCTGAAGGAAATTCTTTACCTTTATGCTTTTCTTCATTTAAATTACTGAAATAAAATTCAAAGATCGTCACTAAAGCAAAGGAATGTGTGTTGATGCACCCAAATAACATTGATTCACTGCAACAAATTGACAATAAATTGAAGAAATATTATCATGTGTTTCATGACCCTGTTACTTGTTATGTAGAAGGTCTTTTCAGTTCAAAATTGCATCCATTGGTCAAAGATGAATCTGAAAATGAGTGTGTTCAACGATCCAAATAAATTTAAAAATGTGTGTATGAAAGTAGTGAAGAAAATGAAGAAGGTTTTGAATCAAGTGAAAGAACCTTACCATTGTGTTTTGCTTCTTTCAAATTGTTGAAGAATTATTTTTATAATGTTTCAAATCAGAAATCCTCCAGGCATGATGTTGAATATGAAGAAAGTCATGGACTTGCAAATGAAAACTATATTCCATTATGTTTTTCTTCCTTTGAATTGTTGAAATTAAATCCTGAGATAACAGAGGAACCAAGGAAGTCCGATTGCATTCACAATGACATTGTTTTACATGAGAAAATTGTTATCGGTAAGGAAGACCAACAACCTTCTCATGCATTTAATGACCATGTTGTTGATTACATGGAAGGTTATTTCAGTTCAAATTTGCAGTCTGTGCTCAACTACCAGCTTGTAAATAAAGATGATGGTCAATCAACGTTAGTGTTGGATATGGATCACTTTCCACCAGGGGTTTCACTTCATCTCACATTGTCTTCTAATTCAGAAGATTGTTATTTACAACAGTCTCAACAGATTTTTCAGTCTCTTGGTAGAAATCAACAAGTTAAGCCACATAAAAGAAAGAGAGTGTTACAAAATGTGTAGGGGAACCTATCTCAATTAACACATAGGATTCCTATGGTTCAAGTGGAGGATCTTCCAGAGGCGATGCGGCGACAGGTGGTGGGTGTGACTCTTCTGGAATATCGTAAATTTTGTAGTGTGCTATGATGATACGCATCTAAAACCATGAGCATAGATTCCATGGTCATGTTATATACCAGTCATATATGTATTTTGAGGGTGTGAGCCCCATTTTGTACTATGACACCATATTTTTTGAACTTGAAAGGATGAAATATAAAAAAAACTATCTTTGGATTTACTTTTATATGTTACAATGTTACAATGTATGAATGTGTTTTCTTTTCTTAGTTATGTGACAAATTCTAATATAAAATATAATTAGCATATGCATCAGATACACAATTATAACTTCTAGGGATGTGATTATAATTAAGAAAATCAAAGTATCGTTCCAAAAGTTGTATCGGTAGGAATCATCAAAATAGAGTAGGATCTCACACACGGTAAATGTCGTTCAACTGACAT
The DNA here is from genome assembly GCA_010110895.2 of Picea sitchensis. Classification (NCBI taxonomy): domain Eukaryota; kingdom Viridiplantae; phylum Streptophyta; class Pinopsida; order Pinales; family Pinaceae; genus Picea; species Picea sitchensis. The sequence continues at coordinate 270,416 of SNQJ01S0000289.1, read as the reverse complement.
ACGACTAACTGGGAGTCTAGGTGAACCTATAAAGACTGAACACCATGTGAAATGGCATTGCATAATATCTCTATAATGGTGCTATACTCAACCACATTATTCGTTGATGGCTCAAGATGAATGCCACCTAAAGACACCAGTTGTCCCTTGGGTGACTAAATGACCCAAGTAGCGGAAGCCATGTTCCACGTATGACAACTAGAACCATCCATGAATCCTAAGTAAATACAAGACTTCATTGAAATCTTCCAACAAAGGGAAAACTTGATAAGAAAATCGATGACATAAAAGAAAAGATGTATATACAATAAGATACACTAGTATACAAAAGGTCACTCCCAAGTATGAGGGATCAAGAGTAATACCTTTTAAGGTAGGGCCCATTTCTAGGCTCATCCAACATATTCCCTTCATAATATTCCAATTCGTAAGCTCCTTTCTCTAAGACATGCCGCACGATATAAGGACCGTGCCACATGGGGTTGAACTTTCCTGCCCCTAGAGATTCTTTGGATTGGTCATAAAGGAGAACAAAGTCACCCTCAACGTACTATTGAGCATAGAAAGACTTATTGTAATGAACCTTAACACATTGTTTATTCACTTTGATAGTCATAGAGGCATCTCGATGTTGCTCATTGAGACCCTCTAGGTGTATGAGGCATTCTTGAATATCGGATGTGTTAGGTAGTAGCTCAATTACCAAATTAAGGGAAGGGATTTGACATTCAATTGGATGAATTGAATCCACACCATGTACTAACTAAAAAGGAGATAAACCAATTAGATTTACTCTAGATGACAGTTTTTTGCAAGATTGTCTTGAGACATTTATTCACCGCCTCTACTTGTCCATTTTCTTGGGGATAGTAATGGGAAGAATGACCATGATTAAACCCTAGTTTTGATGATAAATATTTCATCATTTCATTCTGAAATTCATTTCCAGGATCAGTGACAATCTCTCTTGGGATTCCGAACTAGGCTATAATCTAGTTGAATACAAAGAATGTTGTAGTCTTACCATCGGATTTAACGGTAGGCATGGCCTCTACCCATTTAGTAAATTATTCGATGACCACTATAATATGTTGGTTCCCAACAACCAAGGATGGGTTATAGTCCATAAAATTTACAACCCACTTGGTGAAGGGATTGATGATGACCACTGGGTGATGTGGGGATGGGTGTGAGCGCATTTTTTGAGCGAACACCTAGCAAGGGTGACACTTCTTGACCGCTTCAACACAATATTTAAAAATTGACTGCCAAAAATAATTGACTCACAATAGTTTTTGGGTTGTTGCAAGCCTGGATAAGTGACCGCCACAAGCCCCACTGTGACGATCATTGAGAATAGACTTAGCTTCCTCGTGATTCAAGAAACGACATAAAATATTATCTACCCCTTGACGATACAAAGTGTTGGATTACTGAGAGGGGGGGTGAATCAATAATAGTGCAATTATAATCTTTTTTATCCAAATTGATCCAAGTGTTATATCAATGTAGTATTATTATCCAATAATAAGAAATGAACAATCACACACATACACACTACACCATTGTTTTATGTGGAAACCCAAATCGGGAGAAAACCACAGAATGTTTTTTCTTATATGTCTTGAAGAATTACATTCATTGGAAGCACCAACTTCCTTTGTTTTCCAGTTGCAACTGGAAGGAGGCTCCAACCCCCTAGCTTCTCAGGATACAACCTGAGGGAAGATCCAAATCCCCAATTATCTGGCTACTACCAGAAGGAGGGTACAACCCCCTATGTTCTCCGACTACAACTGGAAGGTGGCTACAACCACCTGTCCTTGCCCCATCCTGTCACCCTGAAGTAGAAGTAGAATGATGGAACCATTGGAAACCTGTCACTGTGAGATATACTTTTGTACAACTGTATCAACCTATACCACTGACCAGTATCAATCTGTAGTGATGCATCTCGTGTATGTATGCACCCTACCTATTATGCAACCTGTGTATTCCTTCTAAAACTAGAGTTTCCTCTCACTTGAAAACTTTTGACCCTATGTAACTTATTTCACATAGATCTGTAACCTGTCACTATATCCAGACTGTAACTGTACCCTCTGCATGCATCCTTATACATATCCTCTACTCAAGGCAAGTATGTCTCTCTCTAGTCATGTTCCATATAGGTATTTGTAATCATGAACAAGTATAATATCCCTCACATGATCTTATTCATCAACCCCTTTCTGATATTCAACTTCTCAATACATTAACAAATACAAGATTTAAACCATGTACCATAAAAACTCTTAGCCATATGCCAAGAAATACAAGATGTGCCTCAACAAGAAGTATCAATGATAAATATACCAACACTATATTTCTGTAGATCTGACTTATACAAAAGATCCCATGTAGCCACTACACCTCTAGGGAGAATCCTCAAATCTCCATTGCCATTCCTCATGCATACATCAAAATCCAACTATTCATAAAAATAAGACATACCTTTTGAACCAATGGATGGATCTGATGTATCTGAGCACTCTAAACCTTCCTGGGAGCTTGATCTTAGAATCTAGGACCTCTGCACCTTCATCTTCTCAAGTTTCATGGCTTTATCAACATATACTCACCCTATACACAGCCAACCCGTGTGCATACTCACCCTATACACATCCAGCCCGTGTATACCATCAATGTATACACACCCTATACACAAACAACCCGTGTATGCCTCAGAAAATAGGGTTTTCTGTGAATCCAAGAATCTCGTCGTCAACCCTTTTTGCTACCTCAAACGTTTGCCACTTCAAATGTATCCACAAGTATTTACAGGAAGATTTATACAATAAAGTAGATATATAATATGTATAAGTGTGTTTTTATGAGTGAGCTTTGTCTCTTATTTATATCTTCATGTAGCCTTACACTTTCCTTATTTTAAGGCTTATTCATTAAAAATAATTTCTTTTGCAAAGCACTTTGACTCTTAGGGGCTTCTATAAGACTCGTGAGGGTTCTCCAACTTCATATGGTCATAACTCTCAAACCGTGAGGAGTTATGTGATGTTCCACATACCATCGGAAATGGAATGACAAGCACTATCCATCTAGGATAGCTTCCCTGAAAAATTCACTGTCCTTTATCTCATTATTCCACAATTAAGCATGGGTTCTCTTACTCCACAAAGTGTCTTCCCGTGATGGAATTCACCATAAGGGGACCACTTTGGATTTCATCCATCTTTACTGCTTATCAACCATGACAAGACAATAATGATTCATATTTACATCAAACAATCTTGGTTCCATTACCCAAACCTTTGTGTTGCGAGGATTTTTTCAAGGGTTGACATCAATGAAAACCAACCTTAATAAAAAATCTCCCCCTTTGGCATTGATGGAAACACTCTGATGCAATACTGAAATCATATCACTCATGCTCCCCCTAGAACCATGCCTCTGTCCTCTGTATCTGATGAATCTGCCTCTATCCTCTGCATCTAATAAATCTGCTCCCCCTGGAACCATGCCTCTGTCCTCTGCATCTGATAAATATCTCCCCCTTTGTCATGAATGGAAAATGTATCTTTCCATCCGGGGTTGCTCCCCCTCACTGAATTGTCCTCTTATGGTGCTTCCTTGTGTATAGCTAAGACATATAAGATAAGAATTCAAAAGCATTAAAAAAGAATTCATTTTGGAGTAGAAATAACTCCAAGTCTTTGGTGAAGATATTCAAAGGCTTCCCATGGAAGTGGTTTTGTAAATATGTCTGCCACTTGTTCTTTTTTTTGTGCCCACATATTCAACTCTGATGTTCTTTTCTGCAACTTGTTCCTGTAGAAAGTGATACTTGATTGGAGTTTGCTTCATCTTGGAGTGCATCACCGGGTTTTTTGAGATATTGATGGCACTTGTATTATCCCAATATATTGGAATGGGCTCATCATATTGAACCTGTATATCTGTCAAATTTTATTTCATCCAAAGAACCTATGTACAACATGTTGTTGTTGTAATATACTCTGCATTAGTTTTAGATAGAGATAGTGATGATTGTTTCTTGCTTAGCCATGATACCAAACACTCACCTAAGTAGAACGTTGCTCCACTAGTGATTCGTCGGTCATCGATACAACCTGCCCAATCTACATCTGTGTAGGAAATAAGTGATAGAACTTTTCCTTTTGGATACCATAATCCAAACTCTTATGTTCCTTTGAGATATCTAAAAATCCTCTTTACTACTAATACATGTGATTCCTTTGGTGCTGCTTGAAATCATGCCACCTGTCCAACTGCTTTCATTACATCTAGTCTAGATGTTGTCACATATAGTAGGCTACCAATCATTGACCTGTATTGCCTCTGATATGTAGAATTCGAATCATCATCTTTGCTCAACTTACAACTGGTTTGCATGGGAGTGATAACTGGTTTGCAATCTTCCATTATGAACCTCTTTAGCATTTCTCTGATATACTTGGTTTGAGAAATAA
>SNQJ01S0000289.1:196769-211444 GCA_010110895.2 Picea sitchensis | reverse complement strand
GGGGCAGGTTTTCCCCCCCTGGTTGCATATAACACCCCAAAATATTTTTTTTGGGCGATTTTTGCTATTTTAGTGGATTTTTTAAATTTTTAGCGGTTTTCTAAATTAATCTCGGATTAAGGGATTAGGGTTTTGGTAGCTACATAATGCCTAAAACATTTTATATATTGTATGGTGAATGGTGAAATTAATACAATGAAGAGATGAAAGGTGCGGCATGAAGGAAGGTTGGTTTTCTCCTGGTTAAGGGTTTCCAGTGTAAATCTCTGTGTACTATGTGTATGGGCCATTGATTAATTTATGTTTTTCTTAAGAATATGTATGCATTTCTTTACTTCACAGGTTTAAAACTTACACCTGTGCCCTATAATTGTTTGTGTACCCAAGAATATAAAAGTGTTTCTAATCAATTTTAAGTAATCAATATTAATTTTAATGGCTTCTGTTTACACAAGAGGTGTGGTTGTGAAACTGATGGTATTACGACTCAACATATAAAAATAAGAAATTACAAAAACACTGTTAAGTACTAGTCTTGAATTTCAAAGAGATGGTTTTCTTCTAAATTCACTCTTTCCAATGCAATCTCTACAATTTCAATGAAATGATATCTCTCCCAATGTGTCAAAATCAATGCAAAGTAATAAAGAGTGAAAATTCCATAATGGAAATAAGATTTTTTTATTTTTTTTTTCGATATAAAGAAAAGAAAATGCAAGGATTGAATAGAAAATTCAGAGGAAGACCCTACTGCAAGAAAAATGAGACAAGCCAATCAGGACACCAAGAAGCAAACACTCAAACCAATGTGCAAAGACAACCAATGAAAAATATCATGAGAAAGAAAACCACCCAAAAATTCAACAAAAACAAGGTTTCCTATCACTCTGTAAGAACTTAACAGTCAGGACAGGGATCCAAGAAGACTCAACAACCAGTGAAATTCACCTATCACATACCAAACTCAACCATCAAGACTAAAGAGATGTTGTACATGATTTTTGTAGCACAAATCACGTATATATGTTCTCTAAAGGAAGACAACTTGCGTGTATACGCGTCTGTCAGGGGAAAAACCGTGTATACCCAATAAAACACTTTCAGGGAAAGGGTTAAGCCATGAAACATATATGCAACGTAAAAAATAGGCTATCAAGCAACATGTGACAAGGAAACATAGGCTAACAGAGAGAAAATCAAGGACAAAAACACTCCAAACCCCCAAAAATGAGATCAATCCCCAATATGGTCGCCATTTATGTTACGAGGAAAATATCTCTAACGCAAGGGGTAAAATACAATAGATAGAATGACATGCAAAAATCAACTATAATCCCAAGTATTATATATAAATTAAATTCTAACAAGACAAGGCTAAGAGCCTACCTTGTCTATACATTCGATGAAGACCACCATTGAGCACACAACCCAAATCGTTATACCTGCAACTTGTCCTCAAAAATCTCAAAAATCAATATATGCAAGCATATGGTGATAATATATATTTTTATCATATATATTAGCATAATCCATTAACATACATGAAAAATATGTCCATGGAATGATAATTCAAATATTTTCAAGATATCAATTAGACAAGAAAAGAGTATGTTTATTAAAATAATCAACATAAGTACACATGTGACAAACTTATTTAACGACACATATCTGAAGCGAGAAACTAAGTCCCTCTCGCTAGGCCTCCACCACTTCAATCCTCCACCAAAGGAAAGCTCATATAAAGGAGTCAATGATGTTGTCCATGAAAAAGAAGGAAGAGCTTGGGGGATGAACAAGGAGTTCAAACTTTCAAGGAAAAACGGATGCAGACTCAATATGAAGTGAAATTTCTCCAGAGTGTCTTTTCTCTCAAATTTGAATTGTTGAATCCCTCAAGGCTTGGAGATGGCTCAATTTATATCCTTCGAATATAACTGAAGGGCCGAGTAAGAGTGCTTCCAGTATATGGAAGGTCAAGGATCATGGATCTCGTGACATGGCATGGAAACCCGACATAATTTTTAATTTTGAGCAACAAAATCAATGTACGTAGGCTATAGTGAAGAAACCTGCATATAAGCTTGTTGTATAACTGATAGGGTTCGTATATGTGTAAAATATGATTTTTTTCTCTGGAATGAACAACAAGGGACTTGAAGTCTGCAGAGGGGAAATGGAAGGCCATCCAAGCAAGTTTCATGGAGTGAAGCAAAATTTGTTGTAACAAATACATGTGTAAATTGATTTCAATTTTCTAATATATGTTAGTTTCTTTCATACACTTGAATATTTTCATGTTATATGTATGGTTTGAATCTATAAGTACCTTGTTGCAACATAGAATTGGTTTTGTATTATAGGTTGAAACCACCGGAGATCAAGAGAAACATCAAAGGTGAGAGCAAGGATCGACATGAGATATAGGATACAAGGTGTGAGTGTTATGGAACTTATCGTTAAATGTGGACATAAACAGATCTCCCTAGATCCACCTAGATCTAGAACAAAATAGAACATAATATGATGCTTTCCCTAAGATCTAACCATTGAGTTTACTATTTAACAAGAGATGGGAAACATATCATTTAAATATCGCTTCCTCTTGTTGTTTTCATCCTATCTCTACCCTGGTTCTCCTGTGATATTGAACCAACAAGGGAAAAAAATCCAACCAAAGTGAAAGCAATATAATATACTCAACGAGAACCTATGTATGTGATCAATGAATCATACAATAAAACAAAGAAAGTTTTATGGGAAAGAAACATATCACTGTATCATATTAAAATGAAAGTGGATATTACAACCAAAGCCTTGATGTTGCAAGGTCCCCTCTCGATGACCCTTTGCTCCAACACGCATAATTGTTCCGACCTTCAATGAAGAAGATCCACAATGACTTGATAAACTGAAATGAATCCCTCAAGTATGAACTGAAGTAGAATTCCTCATCCAATTCTTAGTTTGTTCAACATTAATCTTTCTTGAATCAACCTTAGCCTTTTCCATGAAAAATCCCTCTTTATATAGGGGAAAGAGAGATGGTTGAATGGATTAGGATGATCCCACCAAATCAAATAAGCGAGTAATATCCCAATGATATGGATGCCACCTCATCTTCTAGAAGATCCCCTTCAAGAACTTTCATGAAACTCGACCTTTTCTTAGTATTTTGACATTGTCGCACCCTAACTGTAGAGCATCCTGCAGAGACGTTGCATCCCATCTTTGGAGAAAGAGGTGACGATCAAGCATCATTGCACCCTATGTATGGTGCAGCCTATGACAACCTTCCTTAATAGGGTTTTTGAGAAGAGAAAGTCAGTCACTTTCCTCATGAAGAAAGCTTCTTTTTGGGAACATGAACACATGTTGTCAATGGATCACTAGGGTGACAAAAATAATGTGTAATAGAATGCCCCCCAAAGTATGAGGCTGGAACTCATGACAACTGAAATAATTTGTAAAATGTGTGTGTCAGAAATAACGAGTGCACCGATTGGGAACCTACAAACAGCCAAGCATCGACATAATAATATACCATTGTATGAGGTAGGCATTCCCATACTCAGATTAAAAAATGTCGAGGGAGTCATGGTCACTAAATATACACTGTGGATCCATGTCATTATGAATCGTCATAGCCACCCAAAATACAATGTGGATCTATGCTCTAAAATGACTCAAATTTGTACATAGCCACAAGACATACATAGTGGATCTATGTCTCAATACAAATCATAAATACTCCATCGCAACTTGGACCAAAATGATGAGATCCAGGGTCTTCATCTCCATTGTCCCTAAGTACGAATCTAACCATGTGATTACAGGTGTTGAAGTCGAATATGGTAGAAACCACTTGATTACCGATCATTAATGAAAACCATTAACAAGTGTGAGGGAAATCACCATTGATGTCAATGACTCCCAAGGTACCCTAATAGAATCCAACGAATATGAATAAATGAGTTGAAGTCGACCATTCAATGGAAACCTCCAATCAGGGGTCTATGATGTAAACCCACTGTTGAAAGAAAAGAAACTTGCCATTGATGCATGAAGGATCTAAGGTACTGAATGATTACTAAGTCTTGTTCATGGATAATGAGTTGAAGTCAACAAGAAAAGACCTGTCACAGGAGGGCCTTGATGTATCCCCTAACAATGACATGAAATAAGTAACAGATTTGAATTAGATAAGAGTATGAAATGATTTGAAATTAACTCAGGGAAGGCTAACATGGTAGAATATTTATAACTGTAGATGGTTGACTTAATATAAGGCTTGTTAAGGCTGTACTTCTCTTGAACATATGAACGACATGACAATGGTATTGGCAGCATTGACTCAAGGAGGACCCAACACATGGACATGTGGATGTTCAAACGAGATACAAATGGATTTCCCAACCCGGATAAAGTGATGAAAGGGGGTGTCATGTTCAAGAGAGACTATTACTACCACTAACACAGATACAAAGACACATTTCTTTCCTAAATTTTTCTCCTCCATTTTTGACGAGTACCTATTTATTTTTACGCAATATTGAGGAGGATAACAAATGATTTTTTATGTAAGCTCATCCTTCATATGAGTCCCTCGGAGTATGTTTAACGAACCCTAAGGAGTGGTTCGGTCCCATATAGGTCTTTTGATGTTTGTTTAATGAGTCCAAAGAGAGAAAAATCGGGGGGTTTTCATGTTTAGAGAGTCTGAAAAACACTTTAACAGAACTCCATTGGTTCCTTTTTTGTAAATTAATCTGATGAGACCGAAAAAGTGATAACCTACCGCTCATCAAATATTTTCTTCAAATATGGTTACGAGCCTGAAAAGAACAAGGTCGCTCGACAATATTTTCATTTTTACGGAGCATGAAAAGGGATTAAAGGATACTCCATAGGTTTTGTTTTTTGTGTTACCATTACAAGTCCGAAAAAGCGATAAAAGTATACTCGGTTACATTCTCATTGATTAACGAGCATGAGAAAAAACAAAAACTAATCTTGGAGTTTTTCCTGAAAAACCCTAAAAGGATCTATACATGTGACAAATATATAAAAACATACCAAAAAACGAATCCTTGTTCCAATGTTTTCACTCCTAGACTTTCTATCTACAAAAAATCAACACTTGCAAAGTTGTTAGGACTTTAGGGTTTAAGAAAAATATATAAAATAATATAAAAATATAAATGAAAAAGTGAAATATTCAACAAAATAGGTAAAAAATTCATTTCACTATTCCATTTGTCATTTCACCCAAACCTTGCTCTAAAACCCCTCATTTACCTCGATTTTCCATTGTGGATTTTGGAGGGCACAGTGGATCATTCTATGAACGGTCTCCATAGAACAGGTAATTTTCATCTCTTTCAACTTTCCATGCATCAAAATTTGTTTTTCAATGGTTAAAATTAAAATTGTGAGTTAAGTTGTTTAGGGTACCTATGCGCAGAGGTCATCGTAGGCGTCCTATATCGGGTTGTGCGATGATCAAAGGTCATCACGGGAGACCCCGTAGCTAGCCTGTGATGACTCTGCACTGTACAGATGCCCAACCCTGCGACGTGCACAATTCAAAAGTTTTTTAAGATGAAATTGCCAATAAAAAAATATCCAGGGAAGAAGATAAAGATAAAAATGTTAGAATGACACAAGAGAGAGCACTAGGAGGAAGACTGCTTTTCCAAGAATGACTCGGGAATGGTAATGGCCCTCCAGCAGTGTGGCTTGTTCAAATTCTTCAAAATCTTGGGTATGAAGGCCCAACCGAGATTACTCGAGTACCTAGTTCACATGTGGGATGTGAACGAACAGGCGTTTCGTGTGGGTGCTCACATTCTTACGATAGATATTGAGGATATCTACTTCTTGATCTAGCTATCTCTCCATGGGTCTTGAGTAACACTTACAGGTACCAGGGGAGGTGACAAGGCTATGAATCACTATATCAATGCACATAGTGTGCCAGGTACTCAAAAGCATAGCGGTAAAGTCACTATAAGAGATGTCTGAGACTTGCCTCTACGAACCATCCTATATACCATCACACACATGGCAGGGAGTGTAGCTCCCCATATGGATCTTTAGAGATATTTTCAGTATGTGTTGGAATGTATGGAGCCCTGAGTTTTCAACTGGTGTGAAGAGGTTCTCAAGAGTATGAAAAAACAATTGACCAAGTGCAGGAGTAGTGATCTGAAAAAGTTTTGATACGATTCTATTTTGGTATCCTTATTCCTAGAGAGGGTTCTAGTTTTGTGCTTACAGGTTGGGTGGGGTATACCTTCCCCACACGATTCAAGAATGAAGAGGTGGGTCAACCTCATGGCATGACAAGTAGCCAGTCCTATCGTTAAATATAACAATGTGTTTTTCGACTGGTTGAGAACTCACATGCTCATGGTTGATGACTATGCATATGTCGGGCTAGATTTTCGAGGAGATCCGGATTTGGCTCTTCCTGAGGGTTCCCAATGGGTTGACATAGATAAGGACATTTTGTTTTTATGATGTTTTTATGATTTTTAATAATATAAGATGTTTTTTATGTTGTTAATCCGATGACTAATCGAATTATCTTTGATGATGCAGATGTGGGACCTTACCGACCTCCAGGTTCATCCCCTATCCAAAGGTGAGGGGAGAGAGTTGGAGTAGCATGAGTAGTTGTTGCCGACTATGAGACTGTAGAACAAAACTTGGAGATGCTCACGATGAATATCCAAAATGCCTCTATTGATGATATCCCGAGGCATTACCAGTGCCACACAGTGGGTGTGTCTACTTCCATCGGTCGAATTATCCGTAGAGTAGCACGAGCATTCGCATGTTATAGTGAGTAGAATCCTTGATGCTCCATGGTATATGAAACCATGTGCTTCATATTTTTGATATTTCGGTCTTCGGACAAAAACACTTTTTCTAAAACTTTTATCATTATATATATATATGAGGCTTCTACCGGCTTACTTGTTGTATATACAAAATGTGATTGGATTTTATAAATGTCTCAAATGTCTATCTAACACATAATTATCCAAAGCATATGTTAATGTATTTAGACATCTAGGAATGTGTTGATATTCAATGTAATCAAAATGACGTTCCAAGAGGAGAATTCGTAAATATACCCTTAACAACGTAGGAATTCAAATGGAGTAAACATTACTCAATTGTAGGACTACTAACTGTGAATCGAGTCGTACAATAAGATGATGGATTCTGAGTGTAACAATGTCGGTCAATAATTTGATGACTGCACTGTATTCCACAATATTGTTAGTTGCACAACCAAGGAAAACACCATGTAGACTAATCAATTCATCTGTAGGTGCATAGATTTCCCAAGAAATAGATGCTAAGTTCTGAGTACTGCAACTAGCACCATCAGTGAAGCCAATGTAGGGTAGCGAAGACACTGAGATCTGGAAACCAAGCACAACGCAAGGTAAGCAATTGAAAGTCGAAACCAAACAATGAAAAATCACACAAGAATATGATACACTAAAAGTACAAGAACTCATGAAAAAATGACTTAAGCATAGTACTTCTTTAGGTAAATCCCATTTCTGGGTTCACCAAAGGGATTCCATCATAATAAACCAACTCATAAGCTCCCTTATCCAACACACATTTGACAATGTAAGGACCTCGCTACATGGCCTCAAATTTATCGGCCCCTAGTAAATCACGATCTTGCTCGTAAAGAAGAACTAGATCACCTTTAGAAAAAACAAGTGGCTTGACATGTTTGGCATATTGGGATTTAACATGTTTCTTCTGAGTTTCAATAACTACGGTGACATCACGACGGGTTTCATATATTTGTATCAAATACAATAGATGCTTCTCTTTGGTAGAGGTATTGGGGAGAAGTTCAACGACTAGTTTCAAAGACAATATTTCACATTCAATTGGCAAGATAGCTTCGATACCATAAACTAACTGGAAAGGTGTGAATCCTATGGCAGACTTGACGGATGTCTGATATGCCCATAATGTTGACAACAACATTGTGTTCCAGTTTGTCTTATGAATTCCTATCATTCATCGAAGCATAGTAATGAGAACTTTGTTTATCGCTTCAACCTATACATTGTCCTATGGATAATAGGGGGTTGAGTTTTCATGGAGAAGACCCAACTTTTCAGTAATTTCAGACATTATAAAATTACAAAAATGACTACCGTGATCAGTAATGATGGCTTGAGGGACACCAAACTGAGTAATAATATGATTGACTGTGAACAATGTTGCAGTCTTCCCAGTTTTATCGAATGTAGGCATTGCCTCGGCCCATTTAGTGAAATAATCCACATCTACAATGATGTATCCATGCCCCCGGGCCGAGTGAGGGCTACATGTCATGAAGTCAATGCCCCATTTGGAGAGTGGACCAACAAAAAATACAGGATGTAAGGGAGCGGGATGAGATCTTATCTTGTTATTAAATGTTTGGAAAGAATGGAATTTCTAGACAATAGTAATGTAGTCCTTAAACAAAGAAGGCTAGAAATACCCTTCTCATAAGATCTTTTGGGATATGGCATACACAGACATATGACTACCACATGCTCCGGAGTGAAAATAATTCAAAGCTTTCTTGGCTTCATCGTAAGTAAGACATCATTGAAAAATGGAATCAACACCGTGGTGGTAAAGGGTATCACCAAGAATGATGTATTGGTGGGCTTGATACCGTATATGACGAGGATCCGTACTAGATAGATCAGGTCAAAAAGTTTGAGTCTGTAGATATATAATGATATCTCCATATCATACGTAATCAAATCTGATCAAAAAAAGGGATTTGTCAGGCAAGGAATCCTCTGCCACATTTTCTGTCTCACGGAAGAGAAGGTCACATATCAATTCGGCAAAAAACAAATATTTCTTGGACTTAGCACATTCAAACTCCAAGTCAAACTCCTGGAGAATAAATATTGATTTGGATTACTTTCCCCCTAGAAATTGTCAAGTAAGGATATGTTGCATGGGGTTGCAATCAGAAATAATAGTGGTTCTGCGTAATAATATATAATGACGAAAATGTTGGACATCTTGAAGAGTTGCCAAGGACAGTTTCTCCACATGTAGGTATTTGGTCTCGGTAGTCATGAGACTCCGACTCAAATAGTATATCACATGTTCATCATGTGAATCATCCTCTTGGACTAAGACCATAGCAATGGTAGATTCTGAAGCAGCTAAGTAGAGGAAGTAATCTCAACTATAGTCAAGGGGAAACAATAACGATGTACAGGTTAAGGCAAGTTTCAAAGCTTCAAAGGTTTTGTTTGCAGTATCATCCCATATAAAATATCAACCTTTCTTGAGTAGCCGAGTGAAACCCTTCATTAGTTCAACGTAATTGGGCATGAAGCGACGCAAAAAGTTTACCTTCCCTTGCAAACTTTGGAGCTGGCGTAGTGTGGAAGGAGAAGGTAGATTAAGAATAGCTTCAACCTTCAAGAGATATACTCGAATCCTGTGTATCGACATGATAAAACCAAGAAGTCGATCAAAATCCACAAAAAAAATACATTTGTGTGGGTTCAAACGTATGTGATAATAACAACAGCGTACAAAAATGGACCTTAAATGTGTCGAGTGATCTTGGTGATGCATGGAATGCGTCGGTAGATTTTCAAGATAGGGTTGCACAATGTTCTTAATATCATGGAAATCATAAGGCATAGCGCGCTGAAAAGTCGCGCTAGAATTCTTGAGACCAAAGGGTAATTTCTGGTAGGCAAAGGTTCCCCAAGGACAAATAAAAGCATTCTTGTGTTGGTCCGTGGGTAAATTATTAATTTTATTATATCCGGAGAAACCATCCATCAAAGAGAAGATTTCACTCCTGCCACAGTCATCAACGATCTGGTCAACAAAAGGGGTTGGGTAATTTTCCTTAGGACAGGCCTTATTTATATCCCTATAATCAATGAAAATGTGGATCGTACCTTGTTTTTTATTCATCGAAACAAGATTGGATACCTAATTAGTCAAAGCCATGGGATAGACAAAGCCAAATTTAAGAAGTTTTTCAACTTCAAGCTTGATAGCAGCAGTTTTGCGTGGATGTACTGGACAAAGTCTCTGCCAAACGAGTTTAGCGTCTGAGTATGTTTTAATCTCATGTACAACGATATCAGGATCAATACCTGTCATTTCTTCATAACTCCAGGACAAAACGTCACCAAATTCTTGGAAAAGGGATTTATAAGTGTGGACCTCATTAGTAGAACATGAGGCCCTAGTATGAACATTTTCCACGACTCCAGGTTTAACGGATATTTCGAGAGGGACGGTAGGTGAAATTTTACTCAAGTTCCCTTTGTACAAAACATTGTGTGTTAACTCAGGAACGAAAGAAATAGCCACAACGGTTGATGGAGTCGAAATCCATTGGTATCTCTCTATGATACCACATTCTAGGAAGAGAATAGAGAGATGGTGCCCATTGCCCCAGGGAGTGTCTTGCATAGACATGACTGACATGATCATCTCATATGTAGGAACGATCACATGAAACAGATCATGAGATGAATCAAAGAGAGAGGAAGGGGAGGGGGTGGTCGATTGAATAGCTTGGTAATCATATTCGACCAAACTTAAAGGCATATTTTCATCATAACGAAAGTAATCACTAGATCTAGGTACTACCCATGGGTCATATGATGCATGGGTTTCATGAACAGTGGTCGATATCATGTTAATAGAGGCAACAAAAGGAGGAGGAATATCGGGTGGTGGGATTGGAAATGTACCCATCAAAGTTGAATATTTCAAAATACCCACGCTGACATTCTCATAACCGGGAGGTGTCCTCGAGATGAAAGGAACATTGCTAGTACGAGAATTAGAATTAAAGAAGGCCAGTTGGTCAACAGTAAGGACCTTTCCTTGGTGTGGGAATCGTAACACAAAGAAAAGGGTAGACACAAATGCACGCATGGAATCAATACATATATGGCCAAGTAAAATTTTATAATCAAGAGTTGAATAAAATACCTCAACCTTGACATTGACCAACTTACCTTCCAACGTAATAGACAACAAGGGAAGAACATCGTAAGGTTTAAAACCTGTACCATTGAAGGCCTTAAGTGTATTGTGTGATTCGGTGAGGGTAGGAGAGCCGATGGCTTTCCAACAATTAACTGACATAACGCAAGTCGAGGCTTCTTCATCAATAATGGTTCTACAAATATTCTTGTTTTCAACAACAACTTGGATCTAAAACACTAACTGAGCAGGAAGCCTTAGAACGTGATCTTCCAAGTCAAAGATTATCAAATTAGTATCTGTGGGATAAATTCCATTGATGGCCTTTAACAGTGCCTTCTGTTGAGCAAGAAAAATTTGAAGGACTTTGAGAGATGACATCGCAGAGGGTTCTTGCACAAGGTCTTCTACAATACTGTAGTTTTGGGCAGAATGTGCATGAGGATTAAACACAGACTTTTGAACAACACCCTTGGGAGGAGGGCAGAGAAATGTATCGAGACCCAGTATTTCGAGATGAAGAGGACTGTTTGGAGTTGAATTTGGGGAAGAAGGTTGAACCAACGAGGGTGGTATATCATCAACTTTCTCTTTTGATGAAGAGTAATATTTGGCTCGAGTTGTGACTGCAACTTCGTTCTTTTTAGAGTCACCAGTACACATAAGGACATAAGATGAGATAGAAGGAGAAGCTTGGTCATGAATGACCAATTGCACTTGTTTTTGAGAAGGGAAAGGTTGTGACAAAACAACAGGTGTAGGAGTATTTCCAGTACCTTGGAGGAACTTACTAACCTCGGTGCATCTTGGACAATCTTTCATGTAATGATCATCATCACAAATAAGACAAGGGTAACGAGGTTTACGTTTATCTTTCTCATCAGTGGTTTTCATTTTGGCTTTATCGGATTGTGGATTATTATTCTTTTCCTCCTTGTTCTTACCCTTCCCTTTCTTTTTATTTTGATTTTTCCCAGTAGGTGTGGATTGAACTGAATTAACCTCAGCAGTGTTACCGGTGGAAGGAGTAGGATTATTTTGTACATTGGAATTATTATATTTGGGATTGGTGTGACTGGTGTGTGAAGACTGGGTCTCAACATCAAAGGTGCCAATCACATCATCAGTAGTGTGAGAAGATGTTGGGGGTGTTGGGGTAGGATTTGTGGAAGGATGAGGAGCGTCAGGGATCAAATCGTAAAGTGTTCATGTTTGCAAATAAATGAGATCTAGATATTGAGCACGACTAATCGCCTACTCTTCAATGACAACACCACCCATGGAGACATCATGAGCGATAGGTCCAATGAGTGATTTAGTAAAACCCTCAGCCAATATCTGATCAGGAAGGGGAACTTTGATTAAATGTCTTATCATCTTCCACTCATGGATGTGATCAGAAATATGAGTGGACGAGGATTGTTTGAAAGAACTCAAAATTTTGGTTCATGTCTTGTATCGAATTGGCAAATGGTAATGTGTCAAAAAGGCCATGGATAGGGTGTTGAAGTCATTGAAGAATACTTAGGGTAACTCAATGTACCATTTTGATGCTGAACCCGTGAGAGTTTTTTGGAAAATTCGTAATCGTATGGAGTCATCCATCAAGGAGTTGGATGAACACCATTTATGAAAATTCATAACATGATTGTTCGGGTATTCTCCTGGTCAACTATAAAATTTAGGAATGTCGGACGGTAACTTGGCCGGTATGATGGAACAATAATGAGAATTTAAGATAGGATCATTCAAAATCCTAGAAAAATCAGGTAAATCCAAAGTGGCTAGAAAAGGAAATTGTTGGTTCACTTGAGGAAACTGGTAGTTCTAAGGGGGAAGCCCCATAGGTATACCAGTAGGACTATAAGCAGTATGTAGATAATTAGATAGTCCTGATAGATTCGATTGTGGGGGATTTTGAGGTAAATATCCCACAGGGTTGGGTTGATTAGGTTTGTTCCCTTGGAAAGGAACATTAGACTGAACGTTTTGACCCCAAGTGGGATTTAAATAACCTAGATATGGTTGACCGAGGTTAGGGGGTACAAAAGAATTGACTTGAGGATATTTCCCCCTATATGGTTGTAGATTTCCTTGGAAAGGAAGATTCAAAGGCTGATATTGTAACATGGGTACGTTTTTCCCATAAACTAGGTTATGGACTCCAACCTGAGTTTTCCCCCCAACTTGAGGTTGTCCCCCAATCTGAGGTTTCCCCCCAACTTGAGGTTGACTTGCAACAAGAAATTGGAAACCAAAAGTGATAGAACGACTAGTGCATCCAACTATATTGGAGCCACTAGGGTCGGGATGATGAGACCTCCTAACAAAGGTGGAGGAGGAATGTAAGGCCCTCTGGAGAGAATCTGGGCAGGTGTGGGAACAAACTGACTCGCAACATTATACCCAAGAGGAACAAAACGTCCAGACCCTCCGAATGGATTTTGGGTTGGGATAGCAATGAAAGTATTTAGAGATTTATACCCAGGTTGAAGTGATGGATTTGGTCTAGGTGGAAGTGGTGTTCCAATAGGAGCTTGAGTGATAACCACATTTCTGGTAGAAAACGTGGTATCTTGTGGGACCATAATAGAATAGGCCATCTGGAGAGGAAGAATCGAGTGAGAACCAATCAAAAATTGGTCTCAAATGGTGGTGACATTACTGGTAGTGCTAGTAAAATGGTATAAAGGTATCGTATAGGTAACAGATGTCTCAGGCACTTTTGATGCCATAGGTTGATCAGGGCTCGCTCTTAAGTTGTTGTAAATATCATGCACTGTCAAAGGGATGTGTTACCCATGATTTTGGTCGTCATGATGATATATGTATTATGGTGTAATCAGGCTCTTCATTAGAACTTTCTCCAGAGAAACATTACCTTCACTGTTATCCATGATTTTGGTCGTCATGATGATATATTGATTATGGTGTAATCAGGCTCTTCATTAGAACTTTCTCCAGAGAAAAGTTACCTTCATCTCTTTCCAGAAATCACAGTTTTAAGGAAGGTTCACAGGCTACCTATACATTTGCCTGCGAGAATGCATGATTCTCGCAGGCTTCCTTAAGCCAAGGTGCGAGAAGTTCACACTGTGTCTAACTACTAGGGTGCGAACACTTTTTAATGAAGNGAAATCACAGTTTTAAGGAAGGTTCACAGGCTACCTATACATTTGCCTGCGAGAATGCATGATTCTCGCAGGCTTCCTTAAGCCAAGGTGCGAGAAGTTCACACTGTGTCTAACTACTAGGGTGCGAACACTTTTTAATGAAGAGAAAAAGATGAATTCTCGAACCTTCTAGAAGGGAATCTTCTAGAATGATGCAATGGCATTCTAATGGTTATCTAAGTACTGGCTTTCCTGATATTTTGGGATCATTCCTATCCAAGTAACTAATCCATTCTCTCTTATAAATTGAGGGGATTCTCATGGAAAAGGTTAGAAGCAAACTAGCAAGATATTTATTGAAGAATTAGTGAATGATTGTGTGAAGGACTAATGCTACAGCAGCCAAGAACTCCAGCAAGGTTATCAAAAGTGGTTGATCTTCTTCATGCATGAGCAAGTGTGTGTGTCAGAGCCAGGAGCCATCGAAAGGAGGTTTGCAACATCAAGGCTCAGGTTGTATTCATTTCTTTCTATCAATTTAATACA
>SNQJ01S0000289.1:126687-146550 GCA_010110895.2 Picea sitchensis | reverse complement strand
AGTGGCCTTGGAGAGTTTACTCTCCAACCTATTCCAAGGCCCTAGTCCTGAGCTAGTATATGAACCCTACAAACAAAAAGTCTAATAGATTTTAATTAGCATTGCTTTTATGGGATTTTTTACGTCACAAGGTATGAAGGTGAAACTAATGATGTGTAAAGACTCAAAGAAAAAACGAATGAAAAATGCTGGAAACAAAAACTTTTACTGAAATGCAAAAATCAACAACTTTTCACAAAGAAAGACTTCTTTTCTTTTCAATTTTTCTAAGATTTCATGCAGCAAACATAAAAGAATTCCGCTCGACTACAAGCTACTTATGCTCTGAACACACTGTAAAAACTTATGAACAAAAGACTTCTTCCTAGCTATTGATGCAGAAACACAATCTTCAAATGAAGAAGAAAATGAAACAGAGATATATTTTTTTTTTTGAGTGCTAAATGAAGCAAAAAAGGGAAAATGCCGACAAGCACAAATCCAAGAAAACAAAATAAAATTCTGGCTTAAAGCACAGATCGCAAAGAAACAGAGCAAAGACACCCAATGGAAATCAAGAAAGCACCGATTCTTACGCTTGTCTAAAAACCATAAAACACAATTTTTCTTTTTTATCTTTTCTATCAAACATCAACTAAGAAAAAATAGGGTAAGGGTAAGAAGCCCTAACCTACTGACTGTGCAACCCTAGACTCAAACCCCTGAGGGGAACACTTCTCACCACAGGAAGGGATGACTGCCATACCCTGATTGAAAAGCAACATGTCAAGCCCGCTAATGTCACTGAAACAGCACGCGTGCAAACGCGTGCTAACCTACAACAGTGTGCGGGTACCCGTGGGTTGTACTTTCACAGGCCGCGTGTATGTATAAACTCTAAGACCAAACTAGACACAAGAAGCCCAGACCTGGAAGAGGCCACTAGTATTGATAACCAGGGTCTCCTGAAGGCTTGGATGCTTCTTCTAACAGTAAAGAAAAAATAATTGCACAGAAAAACAAAAAGCAATCAAACAAACTGAGACGAGACTATGAACCAACAAGACTCAGACAGGATTCAGAGAGCCCCCTGAGAATGCATAATTCTGACAGGGAGGAGGAGGACTGCCTCTCAAGCTTTCTGACTCCTACACGCTACTGAAACCCCTACAACAAGCATTCAAACGCGGGCTATAGAAGGTTAGGGTGCGGGTTACACGCGGGAAGGCCTTCTGCAGGCCGTGTGTACCTCTATGTGTCTCGATAATTATCGTCAATCAACAGTCAAGGAAAAACTAGTATAAAGAACCAGGTTCCCTGCTAGTTCTGACCTAACAGAAAACAGACAAACAAGGAAACAGAAAATCTAATCCTTTAAACTACCCAAAAACCTCAACTAAATTCGGAAACCCTAAGAGTATCTTCCCCAGTGGAGTCGCCAATTCTATTGTTGGGAAATAATACCCTACGGACTAGCAAACTAGGGTCTGATTTGCATGCATATTTTGACCTTAAAGAAATGACCTTTTAACCTACCACCCAAAACTTGAACCCCTCTTTCAAGACACATGCATGGAAAGGAACTACTAACCTTTTTACCGATGTTTGGTGTAGATCCTCCGTTGTGCTTTTGTCCGCTTCTTTACACTGCTCCTTCCAAAGTTAACCTGCAATCAAGAAAAAACACTACACATGCATGCTATTCTTCTACTTGAGGGTTAGAAGTTAAGCATAAATCATAAATAACTCATGCATTGGGACGGGAAAAGTATTCTTTTTATTATTTTCAAAATGAATCAACTTACAATAGAAGTCGAGACCGGCCACCGCTCCTTGATCCTGATCCTGGGCTCCTCCTCTTATTTTTCCTCCAACTGCTTTGCGTTAATTCTCCTTAGGCTTGAGGAAAGGCTAAAGGGTTGGGACAAATGGATTCGACAATTGGGCAGAGTTTCTTCGCTATCTTTTTCCTGGTTTCAAATAGTACCCCTACCCTTTCTTTTATAGGCTAGAAGGAGCTAGGGTTTTGGATGAACTCTCGGCCATGCATGGTTGGGAGTTTCAGTTAACTGACCCATAGATTTTTGTCCCATCGGCAACTTTCCTGTTTTTGTGCTTTGTTAGGTAAACGCGTGCAGTAGTAGGCCTGCCAGCGTTCCAACGTGTGCAGTAGTAGGCATGCCAGCGTTCCAATGCGTGCAGTAGAAGGTCTGCCAGCGTTCCAACGTGTGCAGTAGTGGGTTAGGGTGTGTGTGGTTTTACCTGAGAGGATTTTCAAAGAGGTTTCTCAGTAGATGATTTGGCAATTTAGGGTTATAACAAAAAGAAATACCCATAACCACTAAAACCTTAAAAAATGCGAGCTTGGATGAACAGTTCTTCCTCTACCTGAAAATCAGAGCTTAGCCACAACAAACACAATTTGAACAATAGTCAAGGTGACGGAAAGTGGGAGGGGTATGGAGTGGCATGCAGTAAATTCACGTCACCTCCACCTTCCATTCATTTAATTCCTTAATACACACCAGCCCACTAATCCATTAAATCATTCAATTAAACCATGCATCGAAACGAACATCCACTAATTGCCAAAAGTGCCACCCTATGTCACATTAACCACTGCCAACCACACTATAACACATATCACATAATATCCATATAAATCAATAAATTGTATAGCCACTAAACTCATTATCTAGGACTAACAATCATTCTTTTAATTCCAATGCATATAGTGTAGCATATTAGTATAATCTAGTTTCTTCCTTTTGCACTTTGTTATATTTCTTTTATCTCTTTTCAACTGCTTTTATATATTATTACAAACATGTCTCTTGTACAAGTGATATATTAATGAATCCAAGAACATATAGCAAGGATAACAATGGATAACATAGGTCATCGTAACACGAAATTAGAGCCCAGAGAAACAAAAACACACATAACATGCCTTATCCATCATTCATTTGTCGCAATTAGAACCAACACATAATAGAATTTATCCATCGCCAATAAAACCAAGATTTCATCAATCATGTAGAACTCTGTAGTAGTGCCGAACAATAGCATAACATGAAATAAGAACCAGATATGATCTCCCAATTAACAAGGGGGTCCCACCTACTAGTATTATATATCTTGTTAGCTTATAATAATAGGTTTTAGCAATACTTTGCGGGAAAAAATCCTCGTTGCGATTTTAATCATCAACAAATTGGTGACTCCATAGGGAAATTTGTTTTCAACAGATTTAGAACTCAGAACTCATGGTTTCGCATACCAAGATCAACAAGTCAAGAAGATCTAACCAGGAATATTATGCAACAGGGGGAAGTGAGCAAATTTAATGGAGAAATGATAGGGAATTTGGGAATAATTCATGGAAAGTGTTAAGTATTAGGGGGTTTATCCCTGTATGCATAATCATTCAACCAAAATCTTCTCTTTACTTCAAGAAGAAAATTTACTGATTTTCTTTTTTAAATCTCAAATGGATGAAGAAATGGCAAGAAGAAGCGGGGAAAAAAAAATATTTTCTCTATATGACAACAATGAAAGAAGATAACAAATTCAAGTGTGCTTCAGGGAAATATCATGAAAGCTATGTAAGCTTGATTGTTATTGAACAACAATATCTTGTAGGAGTGTCACTGTGACAGAAATGATCCAACATATTATTTAGACCAAATTAACTAAAACATGGTAAGCAACAAAATCATGACCGAAGTAAAATGCAAAAATCAAAACTGCAGCAATAAAATGACCGAATGTAAAAGTAGTAGGAAATGTTCTAAAACAGAAAGAAAAATTCAAACTATTGTAAAAGAAGAATGGAAAATAGCACAAAATTGAAAGCAGAGCTAAGTTACTAGTATACAAAAAATCCAAACAACATTAGCATTCTTCACGTTGGTCCCACGTAATGTTTTAAGTGAGAACAATGAGTACTGTAGGAAAACAATTGCTCCTGTAAATTATTTAGAATGTAAGAGTTAGTATCCATGACAAAAGCAATGTTGAATGGACCCAAAAATAACACTTGGAACTCTAGGGTAATAATTAGTCCTTTAACATACACAATCAGATCATCAATATAGATATGGATACTGATCAATTCATCCAGAGTTGTTTGTATAGGTATTTTAAAAGCGCTACTTGTGTAAGGTAAGCCAGAAAGAAGACATTTATCAATCATGGTACCCCAAATAATGATAAGAGTGGTTTTGTAAGAATCTTCCCTCTTTCCCTTGATTCGTTTGTAACCCAAAAAATTGTCAAGTAAGGGGCTCATCTGTGACCTCACAACCTCTTGCAGAATCATTTCCATTTTAATAGGAAGGGAAGGGTTTTTCATAATAGATTGACTGAGTGTGTGGAAATTAATGCAGGTTCTAACATGATCACTGACCTTCGAAACAAGTCCCCAATTGGAAACCCATTCAGGGTACTTGACTGGAAAAATGATCCTAGCCCTTAAGAAATTTTCCAACTCCCTTTGAAGAGTTGCTTCAAATGCAGAGTTAATAGGTCCTTGTTTCTTCTTAACTGGTTTCATGCCCTCCTTGATGGGGATATCATGCAGTGTAAGACAGGTATCAAAACCGTGAAGATCCTCATAAGACTAAGTAAAACCATCCTGAAATCCACCAAGTACCTTGGCAAACTTCGTTTCTTCTTTATCAAAACAATGGTCACTTATTTTAACATTCCTTGAAGATTCGGGTGCCCCAATGTCCAAGGAGATGGTTTCACCCACCTTACTTCTTGACTCCTCTTATTTATTTTTCTCTTTATTGCCTACATTACTCAAAGAAAATAAACTCTCTAGAGGAGTCAGGCCCTTAGGAATCTTGTTGTCTACTATGGACATAATTTACTTGGGCTTAAGAGGTTCACCTTCAATGAAAGAAAAAATGTTATCATCGTTAGGGAAGGCCTACCAATATTATATATTGTCAGGGATATGTGGAAAATATAGAGATTGAAAAGTTCAATCAGGCCTGTGTGGCAAAAGATGTCGATTAGGAGAGGTTGCAAAAGAAGCTAACCGATCAACCATTGAATTCAACTCCCTCTTAACATGAGTGATATTGAAAGATAACAGGTTCGAGATAAATTCCCAAACAGTTTGGGTGTATCATTCTATCAACTTCTTGCTAGGAGAGTGAAGTTTACGTACAAGATTCACAACAAGCTCAGAATCCCCAAAAACTGAAAGGTGACCTGAAGCTAATATTATAGGTGTTCTCAATGCCCAATAACAAATCTTCGAATTCGGTGAAATTGTTTGTGCAAGGAAACTCCAACCTATAAGAAAATTTATGGATTTTTCCTATAGGAAAAATCAAGATAATGCCAGCTTTGTTACCTTCATTTGATCATGAACCATCAAAGTGCATGTTCCACATACCATCATCTAAATCAATTTATTCCAAGGGAATGTTATCCTCCTCGGAAAAGATGGAATACACTCCTAGGTCCTCTTCGATATAGTTTACATTAGGTTGTGGGACACTCTCTATGTAAGGTAATATCCTTCCCTCCTAATGACTATAATTTTTTTACCGTTCCGAGGAACGGATAAATGTGTTTCGTCGAGTGAGAGGTACCCACCCATTAAGGATTTCCAATCTCTTCCCAAGATGATTGAGTAATTACTTACTGGCATGTCCGTTACCTGAATACTAAAGGTTTTCCTTATTTTAGGGTGTGCGCACAAAAATAAGGTTACATATTTAATCTCACCTATGGTTGTTTGTTGTAGGCTATTATAGGAGAGCATGCTTCTAGCATTTTCATTTGTACAAGACAATCCTAGATCTTCCATAATAATCTTCGACATCACACTTGGGCTCGAACCACCATCAAAGAGGCAACAATGGGCAATCTTATCCATAATATTTACAAAAATATAAAACGGGGTTTTTTTACAGGGTATATACAATTATGTACACCTAATTTATTTACAGACGAATCCTCTTCGTTCACTTCTTCGGAGAGATTGGATATAACAGAATATTTTCCTTCCATGAATTGTTTCAGATGCATCTGTTGTTCAAGGATGAAAACATGTCCATAAGGGTGGCATCTGCTTTGATGTTGGCCAACTGATTCAATATATTATACTTGGAAGAGGGGAGAGGGGAAGTTTCTCCTTGACTGTCAGGAACCTTAGGAACCTGAACAGTAGCAGTGGGTGAGGATGAGCTTGGGATAGAATAATTCTGGGGAGGATCAAATTTTCCCTTGGGAGCATAGGCTTTGTTCCTAGTATTTATGATCATGAAATCTTTTGGCTCTGCAAAATCTAGGACAATGATAGTAATTTCTGGACTTTTACCAAAGATCTTATCTCTAGCACTCTTCCTTACCTCACATGTGGCTTCCACTTGGTGTTCCTCGCAGAAGTTACACCAACTTCAAGGCAAGATAGCTTTAGGTTGAAAATTATTTTCAATCGGGTTCCTAAAGGGGGATGAAAAAGAGGATGAAGCTCTAGGGGTGAGAGGTGAGACGGTCCCCTTTCGCTCGAACACTATCATATGATTATTCATGTCTGGTACTAGCTGTAAGAGGGCAGACATGTCTGTCTTTTTAACTGATTCTCCTTGAGGAAGACCTATTCTTTCAAGTTGTTCTTCATACTCTAAATAAGTATTCAGAGAAGAACCGAGATTATCAATGGATTTTTCCTCAAGCCTATGATGGTAAGGCAAAGGTAATGCATTGTAGTAATGCATGAAAGCGGCTTGGTTTTGAGGTCGAATGAGTTCATGGATCTGATTGTATAACTTAGTGAAATGCAAGTTGAAGGACTTGATGGTTTCACCATCCTTATAGGATATGCTATTGTATTCCCGTAACTTCTCGGATGGGCTTTTAGATTGCCCATAAGTGAATTCTAACCAATAAAAAATAAGCGCATGGGATTTTTATGGGAGTTTTAGATTGTCACAACCTTTCCCTCTAAGAAATTGATGAATAAGCGCATGCAAGTATCATTGTCATTGGCTCCTATGTTGTGACAATCATTAAAAAATGCCACCAGGTGTTCATTTGTAGTGACAGTGTTATTTCCTGAAAACTTAGGAAGATGTTCTTTGAACTTAGGAAGTGGATAAGTAGCGGGTGCTAGGCTAAGAGGAGAGGACACATGCCACAGTGTGGTTGTGGTGTCTTCTTCAAAATGAAAAATCCCATACTTTTTAATGACTTTGGTGGGGTTTGTGGTAGATTGAACATGGATATGGTGGCTATATAATCTACCAATCACTAATGAAGATGAATACTTAGAGGAGGAAGCACTTCTAGTTCCACCAGAGCCACGACTAGATGCCATCTTATGGATGATAGCTGAAGGATAAAAAGACAAACTTGAAGAATCAGACAAAGTTCTCCTTAGAGAACTTTGTTGGGTAGATAACACAACGTTCCTTCTTCCTATTTCAGCAATAGGACTAATTTCAGGTGATAAGCCTCTTCTTCTTCTAGAGACAAGAGATTCTAAGGACATGAAAGAAAGGCCAAAACTGAAGAAACAAGAAGGTTACTGTTGATTTCTAGGTTGTCTACGTCTAGCTTCCAATTGTTCTTGAGAACTAATATCTCATTCAATTGCTTCCCATGAATGATTAAGCTCAGCACGGGTATTGGAAGAGTCTAAAATGGTGTTAAACAAGTTTAAAGCAATGTTGGTTTGATCTTCAAGACCAGGCTCAATATTGGTCTTCCTTTCAATAGGCACAGTCATTAAGAAATAAAAACAGTCAAAGAATCAATATCAGAAAAATAGATGTATTCAATGATAATCGAGTATAAAAATTAACCTGAGAGATATTGAAGATCTCCCCAATATGGTCACCAAATAAATGTTGAGGAAAAGATATGAAACTATCTTACTCAAGAATTTTCATATTCTTCTTGGCTAAATCAAAATAGATGAGAATGTCACCCTATGTTTATAGCCATCAAAAATAATATCCTAACTCACAAGTATTGATTACAAGTGCTTAGGCTAGTCCTTTTATAAATAAAATCTTGCTAGAAAATTCATTATTTATATGATTTTCTGAATATAACAATTGTTGAAATAAATGTAGAGATAGAAGTAAAGACACCAAGATGATAATCAATACATATGAGACATAAAGCAATCCTTTATTTCATTCCAATTCATCAAAGAGTCATTCTCTTTACAAAATTCTGTGAAGAATTTTTGGACCAAAGTCAAACTTAGACGTCCTCGATTAAACATACAAAAGGACCTTTGACAAAAAACCAAAAAACTTAACTCTAAAAGTTGGATCAGCTTGCCACAGATTGTTTCCCACTCGACTCTACACAATAGCCTTTGTCAGTCATGAAAACTAATTTACAAACAGACAAGTCTACACAGAATATCAAAGATAGATCAACACCTCTGAAAAAAAAGTGTCTGAATGATGTAATTCAGCCCATAATCTCGTTGTCTACAATAAGACCCTTCTATCATAAAAATGAATTAGGCTTATGATCAATTAAGGAATGAATGAAAATTGAACTATCCCAACATAAACTCAAAGAGAAAACCTTAGTATGCTTCTCCTTCTATCCTCCTCTTGTGCTTCCCTTTCCTTTTTCCTTTAATCAAATTAGAATCGATTGAAGTAGTTGAACCACCTCATTAGTTAAGTTAATTAAAAACTCAACCAACGTTTTAGTTATAAGGATTATAAATAAATAATAACTAGTAGGTGGGACCCCTCGTGACTCCTTTTAGTTATTAACAATCATAACATTACTAGTTAATTAAACAAAACACCCCTCCTTGTGACTCCCATCATCACATTCATATTTGACAATTTATCTCATTGATATTTGAAATTGTTTTCAAAAATATGTTACTCATATATCCAAAGAAAATATGTTGTCCAAAAAAACTTCTGAAGTCAACTGTAATCAACAATAAATAAAATAAGACTCAAAAAATAGATTTTCCACTCTGAGATGCAATCCTTCCTTGATTGTTGTTGCCACCATTTGATTTCTCCGAATTTGCCTCTGGAAGCGCTGAGCCTTTAGGCCTAATCTCGTTGATCACATAAGAACAATCGCCCCTCAAATGCATCCGAGAACACATGGATTTATCAGAGCCATTGGAGGGTGAGGAAGGGGCAATAGTGGCTTTTCCTTTGTCAAGGGCATGGTGGGCCTCAATTTTCAATATTTTTCTAGAATAGGAGGATTGCACTAGTGAGTGGGTAGGGGTTGCTTGGACAATATGATTGTTAGGTGGGAGAGAAGGTATGGATAAATTGGGCCAGCCACGATGTTGGGAGACTGTCGGATGGACAATCTCTTTCCATCTGTCGTTTTCAGGAACCTCGGATTGCAATGAGACATGAGGGGGCATGAGAATACCATGGGCTTGTGGAGATTGGAAAGGAGGCCTTTCACACCTAGGTTGGACCACTCCTTTCCCAATACAATTGAAAAATCGGGCCTGAAACAACTGGCCTAACTCTTGCGAGTCAACATCAAAGTGTATGGAGAATCTTGGCCTTCTTGGGCCTCTGTTCCAATGACCTCTCCCTCGGTTGCCTCTGTCATGGGTACCTTGGCTGAAAAATATCATTCTTGCATGCATGATTGATTATCAAATAGTTCCTTTACAACCATACATGAAAACTCTTTAAAAATATGAAATAGACTTTGGCTCAACAACATATCAAACTCATGCAATCCAATCCATATAAATTGTTTAATTGTTGTCAATGAGTAGGAGGTGAAAAAAAGGTCCTAGGATATGCGAGGGGTTTGTATTGAGAGAAACATGATAAAATGAGGGGGAAAATAAACATGGTTACTGCTCAAAGACAACAAACAATCAACTGTAATGAAAACCAAATAAAATATCGTTGTGATCCAGCCAAGAAATTGTGATTTCAATCTGCTTCAATACAGAATTCTTCTTGACTGTAATTAAATTTTAGAACGGGGAGTGAAAAATGAATGTGGGAAGGTGATGGTGTTGTAATTAACGAAAAGCGAAATAATGGTAGGGAAAGAGAATGGATATTGTTCATAAAATTAATTAAGCAATCCATAAAACCATTCTGTAAAAGGAAATAACACCAACCAAATAATCATTGTGATCAAATGAAAACTATTGTGTATAATTTAATTAATTGTGTACAATGACTTGATCATTGTTTGTAATCATATTTTTAACAAAATGTCACCAAACAAGGCAACATTCATCCCAAAACAACCTGTAGAAGAGTTATGTTTCTTCTCATTATCCATTTAATATTTTAAAACAATTCCCAAATGAATACACAATCACTTATTTCCACTATGTTCAGGGTCAACTCATCAACCACTGCCCACGAATTATTTCAATAATCAAATACAGACTCAAATTTCATGCCTAATTCTGTCCTTTCATTCATTTAATAATTAAATTGTAATGAGGTTATACTGTCACATAACCTATGTATATCTCTGCTACGATGCATGATATTCATCAACGCACATAACGGACAACCAAATACAACCATCAATATTTTAATTGCAAAGATCATGACTTGTCATTTAAACACACAGACATCGATCACCATTTTAACTCATACTATGCTTGGAATATATATACCATTCAACAAAACATAGAGTATTTATGTGACTGTACTGGTCCAACTACTCTGAACCTAAACATCCACAATGTTGGGCTATCAATCAAAATAAAGAGGTAGAAACAATAAGCTCGATCTCATCTCATAAATTGATCAAATTTGCAACAAAACCATATTGTTTAAAAACCTATGACCATCTATGATGGTGCAATCAATAATATCCATAGCATATACAATGGATGTCCATGCCATAATTACCATGATTGCAATACTCCCATGGAAATTAAAACCCACAGTCACAACAATCATCAACTCAACCTAACATGTTGTAGGAAGGCCACACATACCCAAGCATTACGCATGAAGCATTGTTGTGACTTAATCAATTAAAACCAATTCTAGGTTAATAATTCAATAATCGCAATGTAAAAGACAATGAACGTGCAATCTCATTTATCCAATCAACCAATTAACTATGCAGAGCTTATCAATTTGATTGTTATAATAACCAATTGTAGTGACTAAAAACCAATAACCAAAACCACTATCAACATAATCAACAGAGATGAGCTAATGATAGAATACTTTTGACGATCCACCACCAACTCATAACAATCAACAAAAAACCCGACCAGACCTACTTTTTCCCTCTATCAAAAATCGGGCTTGATAAGTCAAGGGTTTTCTCTGTGGACCAACAAAAGGAGACTAGATTCGACCCCCCAACATCAGGTGAGAACCTCTAATACCAACGATGCACACACAATGTATACCACCAATACATTCGTAGACAGGGTCACAATTCCCATGATAGGAGATATTATGAACAGAGGAGCAAGGCTTCATTTTGGTCCTGTAACAATACTTAGAACACACAGGGTATAACTCTCGTGGCTTTCCCAATCAACTGAAGAATGCTGAGATAAAACAGAGCTAAGAAATAGCAATCAACCTTAAAAAGTCCCTTTGGCATAATGGCTATCATAACCCCCTGTGCAAACACCAGTAATATGAATGAACCCAGACCCAAGTGAACGATACGCAATGACACAAAGTGTTTCAAGCCCAACAAACCCCATAACAACAAACGACTAGGTATGGTGATAAGAAAACGTGGATATAGCCAGCCAATCTAGACCGAATGAAAACCCTTCAACCAAGACCAATAAGGATGACATAGAGCCTTCATGGCTTCTAAACTCAGAATGATCAATGAAATTTTAACTTCAAACATTATTGCAATGAAACCACACCAACCATTCATTCCAGAAAAAGATCACAAATTTAAACAGTTTCCAGACTTAAGGAAAGCACAAACCCATACATCACTAAGCCAATATCTATTTCATAACCAGAGAAGGTTCATGGATGGCGAAAATACATACCTGTAACCACGAAAACCTTAAAAAAGTGAGCTTGGTCGAACAGTTCTTCCTCTGCTTGAAAATCAGAGCTTAGTCACAACAAACACAATTTAAAAAATAGCCAAGGTGACGACCAGTGGGAGGGGTATGGAGTGACGTGCAGTAAATGCACGTCACCTCCACCCTCCAGTCATTCAATTCCTTAGTACACACCAGCCCACTAATCCATCAACTCATTCAATTAAACCATGCATTGAAACCAACATCCACTAATTGCCAAGAGCGCCACCCTATTTCACATTAACCACTGCCAACCACACTATAATGCATATCACATAATATCCATATAACTCAATAAATCGTATAGCCACTAACCCCGTTAGCTAGGACTAAAAATCATTCTTCTAATTCCAATGCATATAGTGTAGCATATTAGTATAGTCTAGTTTCTTCCTTTTGCACTTTGTTATATTTCTTTTATCTCTTTTCAACTACTTTTATATATTATTACTAACATGTATCTTGTGTAGGTGATATAGTAATGAATCCAAGAACAAATAGCAAGGATAACAATGGATAACATAGGTCATCATAACACGAAATTAGAGCCCAGAGCAACAAAAACACACATAACATGCCTTATCCATCATTCATTTGTCACAATTAGAACCAACACATAATAGACTTTATCCATCGCCAATAAAACCAAGTTTTCATCAATCACGTAGAACTCTGTAGTAGTGTCGAACATCAACATAACATGAAATAAGAACCAGATATGATCTCCCAATCAATAAGGGGGTTCAACCTACTAGTATTATATATCTTGTTATCTTATAATAATAGGCTTTATCAATACTTTGCGAGAAAAAATCCTCGTTGCGATTTTAATCGTCAACACCACTCAACTTCCCAAACTAGTCAACACTCAATGTCTCACATTATCCTCAACACACACACACACTAATCCATATTAAACCAGCTGTCCTCTCTCCATATTTCACAACCCAAAAGAATGCCCCCCTTCTCTGCTACGCAGTCCCTCGGGATGTCCACCTCCTTCCAGGGCTCAAGTGCATCTGGTCAAGAATATCCATGCTATAACTCTCAGGATTCGTAGTTGTGAATAAAATTTAGTACATGTCAATGCATCTTAGGAATGCATGCATTAATTCATGACTAGGATACACCAACATTCACTACAACCATCCAACAATGGCTTCTCTCTGAGCAATTGGTTTTTCCTTTCCCCAACCGAGATCAAGGATGAATGAGGAATGATAAATCAGAATAAATGAATTAAAGAGTGAGAGAGTGAATGAAGAATAACAAAATGAAGAGTGTGAACAATGAACAATGAGTGAACCCCCAAACAACCCAAAAATGGGTTTATATAATTACTCGAAAATCAAGAACCACATGGTCTTTCCCCAAGAAGCACACGTAACCACTTCTCTCCATTAAAACATATATGGAGAAAATAAAATATGATAAAATGACTTATCCCCTCAATCCCCCTCTCTTGTGGAATCATATCCCCATATAACTCTTTTCCTTGTCCGTCTGGCAACAACGATGTATTTTATTATTAATAATGATCAAAAAATTACATTTCTTAGGCACTCTGGCCTCTTTTAATTGTTTGGTCACTCTGCCCTTTCATAAAATAACAAAATACATTATTTAATATGGGGATTCAAAACTGGGGTATTACATTCCCCTCCCCTTTATTTTGGCATTGTCCTCGGTGCATATACAAAAAAGAAATCAAAATTTCAAAATTTATTCAAAAATTTTTGAGTACTTTGCCTGCATGGCATCTTCATGCTCCTAGGTAGCATCTTCAAGACTGTATAAGGTCCACTAAACTTTTACCATCTCTATAACTTGATTCCATATCTTTTTTACTTTTATGTCCAATATGCGCATTGGCTGGACCTGAAAGTATCCCTCTAGATATACTTGAATAAAATGCCAATCAATAACATGGTTAGGATCATGTACATACTTTTTCAAAAAAGAGACATGAAATACATTATGCACATTCATGGCAGAAGGAAATGCAAGCACGTATGGAACTAGCCCTATTCTTTCCAAGACCTCAAATGGACCATAGAATCATGCTACTAGATTTGTACATCTATCCAACTTCAATGAGCTCTTCTTGGGATTCACTTTTAAAAGAACATGCTCCCCCACTTTAAATTCTCTAGTTGTCTTGTCCTTATCTGCATAAATTTTTTGTCTATCTTAAGCTTCCTTTAAATTATGCTTAATTCTAACCATTTGGTCTTCCATATCCTTGAACAATTCTGGCCCAAGTACTACTATGTTTGTTGGGTTGTCCAAAATAATTGGATATTTTCATTTTCTACCATACAAAGCCTCAAGTGGGCTCATATTCAATGAATCTTGATACCTATTATTATAGGAAAACTCAACCAAATGCAAGTAGTCTTCCCAATTAGATGGCTTATCCATCATATACATTCTCATCGTGTCCTTAATCACTTGGTGGACTCTCTTTGTCTTCCCATCTGACTGTGGATGGTATGTTTTTCTAAAATATACATTTGTACCAAATCCTTTAAATAATCCTCTCTGGAAATGTGAAGTAAACTTTGTGTCTTTGTCTAAAACAATTTCCTTAGGTATCCCATTCATCCTAGCAATTTCCCTCATGTAATTTTCTGAAATATTAGTTGTTGTATGAGTCATTTTCACAGGAACAAAATGAGCATCATTTGTCCATTTATCCACAACTACAATTATGGAATCATGTTGCCTTGTTGTCCTAGGCAATTTGGTTATAACATTAATGGTCACCACTTACCATTTATTCTCTGGAATAGGAAATGGTTGAAGTAAACCCGTTGGGTGTCTATGATCAACTTTTACTCTCTGAAATTCCAAGCCAAAAGAATTGGCTTCTTACTGTTGCAATTGTTTTCTGGTAGCTAGGATGTCTGACATATGGAACATTATGCATTTCCTTTAACACCAAATTCCTAAGTTCTCCAAAACTAGGAACATAAATTCTATTTTTATGCATGATTAATCCATCTTCCTTCATCTCATATTCTTTGAGTTTTTGTTGTATCTTTTCCCGCTGTAAGTTTTATTTTACCCATAGGTAATGTTGATTTGTAATAGAAACATCTAAAATTAATCTCTTTAAATCTGATTGATGCATACTAACAGTTGTAGCATGCATGATATGTACTCTTATGTTGAGTGCATCAACAACTTTGTTTTATTTTCCCTTGATATGCTCGATGTCAAAGTCATACTCACTTAAAAATTCCAGCCATCTTGTTTTCCTGGCATTCAAAGTTGGTTGTTCAAAAAGATATTTCAGACCACTATGGTCTATCCTTAATTCAAATATTTTCCCCATGAGATAATTCCTCCACATATTCACGGCATGTACTATGGAAACAAGTTCCAAATCATGGGTGGCATAATTCCTCTCATGTTCTTTAAGTTTTTTGGATTCGTAACCAATGACATGTCTATTTTAAGTGAGGACTCCACCAATTCCTTATTTGTATGCATCTGTACAGACCACAAAAATCTCATTTGGATCAACAATATTTAAAATGTGTTCACTAGTAAGCAATTCTTTCAACAAATTAAAGTTCTCTTCACACTCAGCTGTCCATTCAAATTTAATTCCCTTCTTTTTCAAATAAGTGATGGGATGAGAAATGTTAGAGAACCTTGCTATAAACCTCATGTAGTATCTGGATAATCCCATAAAAGATATGATTTATGAATCATTCCTAGGTGTTGGCCATCCTCTAATGGCTTCAATATACTTTCGATCCACTACTATACCCTCTTATGAAATAATATGCCCCAAATAATGGATTTTTTCTTGGTAAAAATAACACTTAATAAGCTTGGAATAAAGTTGATGTTCCCTTAACACTTGCAATGCCAACCTCAAGTGATGTCCATGCTCCTCCTCAGACTTACAATAAATAAGTATGTCATCTAAGAACATAATGACAAGATTATCCAGATAATTATAAATATGTCATTCATTAAGAACATAAAGATAGTTGGTGCATTGGTCAGTCCAAATGGCACCACTACAAACTTATAATGTCCATACTTGGTTCTGAAGGTTGTCTTATGCTATCTTTTTCCTTGATTCTTACATGATGATATCCAAATCTCAATTCTATCTTTGAAAATATGTTTTCTCCTCTTAGCTGATCAAAGAGGTCATCAATTATGGGTAGAGGGTATTTGTTCTTCACTGTGGCTTTATTCAGCTATCTAAAGTCAATACACAACCTCAATGTTCCATCCTTGTTTTTAACAAAGAGTACTTGTGCTCCCCAAGGTGAAACACTTGGGCGTATGTACCCTTTCTTCAACAATTATTCCAAATGAATTTGTAATTCTTTCAATTCAGATGTACTCATTCGGTAAGGTGTTTGTGATACTCGACCAACTCCTGGTATTAGGTCAATACAGAGATATATATCCCTCTTCAATGGAAATCCTGGTATTTCTTGGAATACATCTTCAAACTCTTGCAATACTGGAAAATCTTCAAGGCTTGGCCCTTTTGTCTTTTCTAGCTCTTCCACATGAGCTGCATATAATTGACATACTTTCCTAAAAAATATCTTTGGTTGTAAGGCTGAAATCACCCTTATAAAAATGGGTCTTGGAATTCCTTTCATAGTGCTTTGTTTTCCTTTTTCATCAAGACATGTAAATGTCTTGTTGTGACAATCTAGAACATCATGATGCTTGTCCAACCAATCCATTCGAGTTACAATTTTATAAGATCCTAATGGGATGATATTCAAATAATCATCAGTACTCACTCCATTCATATTTATTGTATAACCTCTGATCATCTCATTGTTCCTTCTTCTGGTTCCAGTGGCGAGATGAACCAGACTTGACTTTTCAAGCTTACTTTTCTCCAAATGTAATCTATCCACTATTTTAGGATCAATGTAACAATGAATTCCTTTTGAATCATTTAAAATAGAAACAGGTTGATTAATGATCTTACCTTCCATTTCAATCATATTGGATTGGTACTCTGCTTGTTGATGTTCTAAGGCTGCATATATTCTACCCTTGTCTTCTACCATTGTAGCATCTTGGATGTTGTGCATGGTCTTCGCTTTATCTCCTTTGTGAGGGAAATATTTGTATAGGTGATTTTCTTTTCACCCCCAACATTAGATTGGTGGTCTTCCTATTTTACCCAAGGAATATTCTTTCTTGGATTCATCTTAGGAAGGTTGATCTTGTTGATTTTTATTGGGGCTATTTTTTTTGAAATGGTGTTTGAATCCCTTCCTTCTCTGATCAGATTTCTCCTTCTTCTTATCCTTCCATGATTTCTGCATGGACTATTTTCCCTTTCCTCATATAAGTACTTAGCCTTCCTGATGGTCTTTGTCAAATTCCTAGGCTCATCATACTAAATATTTTCCTTATAAAAGGATCAAAGTCCACTCAAAAACCTTTGTATCTTCACTTTTTCATCCTTGATATATCCTACATACTTGAGAAATCCCAAGAACTTCTTCTCATATTTTTTCATGGTCATGCATCCCAACCTGAGCTCAAATAACCCTGGAATCGTCTTGCCATAGAAGTTCTCTGAAAGGTACTCCTTCTCAAAACATTTCTTGAATTTCTTCCAAGTGATCCTGCTCTCATTTATGTGTTCAACTTTCTTAAGTTGATCCCACCACATAGCAATTTTTCCATGTAACTGGTAAGTGTAAATTTTGGCTTCTAGGTTTGATGAGTAGTTATGCAGTTGAAAATACCTCATGAGTCCAAGAAGCCATGCTTCAGCATGATTTTCCCTTTTTCTTTCACCATCAAAGGATGGTGTCTTAACCTTCCTCAACTCTCCTTGCAAACTATCCAATGCATGAGACATTTTTGGACCGCGTAGTTAGAAATATTGGACCGTGGAACAATAAAATAAAATAAATGTGGAAACAAAACACAGAAGATACACAATACAATAGAGACACGGATTTACGTGGTTCACCCAGTGTGGGCTACGTCCACCAGAGAAATTGCCAGGTCCTTCCTTTATTATTATCCAACATATGAAGGGATACAACCTACAACAAACCCGTTGTAACTTCCTCTTCTTTCTCTCACAATCTCCTATCTTAGAATATAATATTCACCATCATCCATAGCCACAATACATTTCCCTCATAAAAGAGGGCTGCCTTCTAGGGAAAAAAACCCTAACGTAATCTCTATCGTTAGATCTACGACCTTATAATAAATGGTCCATATTTACAATGAAATTACAATATACATTTACAAGGCAATTTTTCCTTCGAGGGCTTCGCCCCCAAACCCCCGTTGGGGGCCCGCTTGCCCCAAGACCCCCCAGTCGGGCAGATAGCCCCCCTAGACCCCTCAGAGGGGGTACCCCCCCTCTACACTCCCCCGCGTGGAAGAGTGTACATACTTATGGGGTGTAAATACTTCATGGGGTATAAACATGGCTAAAAGTAAACGACCTCTGAATTAGGAAGATAATCAGGCTCCACAACCAACAATCTCCCACTTGGAGACTAATCTCAACAACGTCACCGCTATTGTATATGTTGGACTCTGAACCTTCTTGGACCTGGAAAATTTCTCATCTTCATTTTCATTCTTGAAGACCAACTGAAACTAAGCAGGAACTCAGTTTCTCCCTGGTTACTCCCTTTGTTAACATGTCTGCAGGATTCTGGCTAGTGTGTACCTTTTCCAACTTCAAATGTCCATCTTCCAAGGTGGATCGTATGAAGTGCTACCTCAACTATATATGCTTAGTCTTTGAATGGAAGGTTGATTTCTTTGCAAGATGAATGGCACTCTCACTGTCACAGTACAACCTCCTATTCTCTTGCTTCTTTCCCAATTCCTCCATAAACCTCTGTAACCAAATCATCTCTTTACTAGCCTCTGTAGCAGCAACATACTATGCCTCTGTTGTTGAAAGTGCAACAACCTTTTGTAGTTTTGAAATCCAACTTACTGTTGTTCCACCTATAGTAAACACATACCCTATGGTACTCCTCCTACTATTTTTATCACCTACCATATCTAAATCAACATATCCTTGTAAAATAGTTTATGAACCTCCAAAACATAATGCATGATTAGCAGTACCTCTCAAGTATCTGGGAATCCACTTTACTTCCTCCCAATGTTCTTTACCTGGATTGTTCATATATCTACTCACAACTCCCACTGCATGTGTAATATCTGGTCTTGTGCAAACCATTGCATACATCAAGCTGCCAACTGCTGATGAATATGGGACCCTGGACATGTATTTTATCTCCTTCTGTGTCATGGGACACATTTCCTTAGTTAATTTGAAATGGTTGGCCAAAGGTGTACTAACTGGTTTTGCATTCTGCATTCTAAACCTCTCCAACACCTTCTCTGTGTACTCACCCTGAGACAATGTCAGTTTACGATTTTTCTTGTCTCTTGTTATTCTCATACCAAGGATTTTCTTTCCAGCACCCAAATCCTTCATCACAAATGAATTGGCTAATTTTTTTGATCACATTTATATCCTGCATATTAGACCCTGCAACAATCATGTCATCTACATACAATAGCAAGATAATAAAGCTTCCATTTTCTAGCTTTTTAAAATAAACACAGTGATCAAAATGACCTCTACTATAACCTTGTTCTATCATAAACCTGTCAAACTTCAGATACCACTACCTTGGAGATTTCTTTAGGCCATATAAGCTCTTCTTCAACTTGCATACCAAATTATCCTTCCCTTTGACCTCATACCCCTGTGGCTGCTGCATATAAATCTCTTCCTCCAAATCCCCATGGAGAAAAGTTGTTTTTACATCTAACTGTTCAAGATGCAAATCTTCTAC